>VDFB02373565.1:0-32420 GCA_007258455.2 Sequoia sempervirens
TAGGTTAATTAGTTAATTAAAAGAAATAATTTTTATGTGCAAGTTGGTTAGTTGATCAGGGGCTTATTTTGACCAAGGTTGAGTCAAAAGCTAGAGGATTGGTAATGATGATTAGGAGTTAATTAATTTAGAATTAATCAATTTGAAGGGATTAGGGGATTGTGACATTTGATTTGAATAATTTGATTTATTAAATCAGATGAGAGGACTTTAGGGTTTTAATTAAATAAATTGATTTATTTAATTAAACATGACGAACATTAGTGAATTAATCTAATAAATTGATTTATTTGATTAATAGAAGAAATTGATAATTTGATTAATAGAAGAAATTGATAATTTGAGTGTCTACATTTTGCCCCTCTTTGAAGCAATGTACCAGTTGCATTGTTTCAAAGACTGATGTTGCCAAGATCGAAATTAAAAAAATTCCTAATTTTTTCGGATGCCCCACTATTGCCCTAGCAGAAAGTACATTGGTACATTTCCCCCTTGAGAGATCGGGCAAAAATTTCAATTTTAGGTTGAGCCCACGACAATATTCCTTATGGATGTATGGATGTGTTTATATATGGATGGTTAGACTAACAAATCTATATTATGATGATGCAAATGAGATGTTTTTAAGATGCTTAGAATAAAAAATCTATATTATCCTAAACAACTTAAATGATGATGCAATGTATGTGAGATGGATGATGTTTCCTTTTATAATGATATGCATGAGTATGCAGGATGGGTATGCTGACATTTTATGAATGCAAGTAGATTTTTAGTGAATGTCATGATACCATGTTAGAATAAAAAAGGATAGAAGAATGAGAAGGGTCAACCCTTGATTTTGAGATGATGCAGAAGTCCAACGAGTCCATGAGTCGTCAAGACTTTATTAGATATGATGATGAGTCATGATGATGTTGCTTATCAAGGGATTGGGACATAAAGGGAAACTTTCCTTATTTTTGATAACACACGTAGATACGATGCATCAAGGTATAGACAACTAGAATTGCATGGTATCTAGTGCGATGGACTTTGACTCAGAAAAAAGATAGGAGTATCCTTGTTCACACTTAACATACAAAAACCTTATTAGGATATACTTTAGACACTTCGAACATCTCGAACCAAAACATAGAAAGGCAAGACCTTCCCATGTAATAGTAAACAAATGGTTCAAAATATCCTCCATACATACCTAACAAAGCAAGTATTTGCCAAGGTTATATTACAAGAACATCCAACAAGCACGATAAACGAGAGATAATGATCAATGCCCCATTCCTTTCTCTCTAAATCGTTTTGATTAGACATCATCAAGAGTTCATTGGAATGAGCGCAATAAGATAAACCAAAAGAAAAGATCAAGTACACAAACAAGTCAATGTTATTCACACCTCTAGCCAAGACTAAACTACGGTGATGTCTGATGGTGATGTCCATTGTAGGAAACAAATGTCCTAGGACATGATGTTATTAGATGATTGTGAGACTAACGGGATGATGGGCTATTGATACCAAGAGTTAACCAACTTCTTTACCTATTGACCTAGACTTAAGACCCTAACGTTTGAGTTTATACCTTTTAATTTACCATACTTGTTTCTGCTTGTTTTGCCAAAGGTTGATGGTGACGATCAATTTATTGTGAGTGGATGTTTATTGCAGGTGAACGTGAGATGTGATGGATGATTGGGTTTTTTTAATGTTTTTGGTATTTTGAAATGTTTTGAGGCTATTTTTGGGATTTTTGAGATGTTTTACAAGTGTTTTGATTTTCAAATTTTCCAATGTTTTTGTGTTTTCTAAGATTTTGACCAAGAACCTAACCTAAGGACCTATCTTAGGGGTCTCGAGGGCTGATCAAATATTAGCCTTTCCTACATTATACATGCAAAGACCACGTAGTTCTATTGACACAGACTCGTTTATTGATGAGAAATATGTACATGTATGGATTGTCAGTTTATTATGATGGACACCTAAATGACCTATCCTAGGAGCCTCGGGGGCTAATCAAAGATTATCCTTGCCTACGTTATACATACAAAAGCCTCGTAGTTTGACATGCTAACTATGTTTTTGGATTTTTCTATTGTTGACCTATTTTTGGATTTTTGATATGTTTTGGATGTTTTTGGTTTTATGAATATTTTTCAATTTTTCAATTTTATGAATGTTTTTGAATTTTCTCGATTTTATGAATGATTTCAAGGATATACATGAATTCAACCCAATGCAAGTATAGGGAATTCCCCTAGCATGATGTGATAGACTACCTCGATTATAGGCAGGACAAACTGACTTGAGGAATGTACCAAGTAGTACTAAAAAAGGGAACATGATACCATCGTAGGATCAAGCTATGATGCGAATGTGGGTAGGTGATGGAAAAAATGATGGAAATGTAATGGGTGAATGCATGGAAGGTGATGTAGAATAAGCTAAAGAATCCATGGTGGATGGAAAGTGCTTATTTACACAAGGCGTCTAATTGCTAGGTTTTCATTAAGGTACTTTCCCAAAGCACCACCGAAGTGGGTTTTACTAGAGGACATTTTTTTTCTTTACTATTTTCAATCCCTTTTTTTTAATTTTGACATATTTTGATTTTTTTTGTATTTTTGGATTTATACCTTGCAAGTTTAGGCATAATTTTTTTTGATATGGGAGTTGTTGATGGGCTCATGTAGAGGCTCCCCTTTTGGTGTGGACAACTGATACACTCTTGATTTGTAACTTGTCGTGATGATGAAGGGTCCCAACCAATTTGATTCAAACTTTCCCTTGCTGTCTAGATTTGGCACATTTTTCTGATTTTCTTTCAACATGAGCTCTCTGACCTGGAAGGACCAACTCTTGATCTTTTTATTATGGTTCCTTTTGAGACGGTTTTGATACACTTATATGTGATTCAAAGCATCTAAGCAACATTCATCCAACAACTCTAGCTCGTTCAACTATGACACTTTGTATTCTTCATCAGTGATAAGGTTTTGCAATGATATGCTCAAGGATGGGAGCTTGACCTCAATGGGTAGGATGGCTTCTGATCCATAGACTAGGGAGAAAGGGGTTGCACTAGTAGGCATGCAAATGTTGGTTCGATAAGGCCATAGGGTAGGGTTTAATTGTAGGTGCCAATCACGATCAACTTCATTGATTGTTTTCTTTAGGATTTTCAAAATGGTTTTATTTGTAGCCTCAGCTTGGTCATTACCTTGGGGGTAATATGGGGTTGAGAAGCGATGTTGGATATTAAATCTTTGGTATAACTCACAGACATCCCAGTTTTTGAAAGGTTTCCCATTATCTGAGATAAGGGCTTAGGGAACACCGTAACAACAAATGAGCTAATTTAGGATGAATTTAGAGATCTTTTTCCCCATGATATAGGTCATTGGGATGGCTTCCACCCACTTTGTGAAGTATTTTTTGGCAGTGATAATGAACTTGTGTTCATTAGATGAGGTAGGTATGATTTTCCCTATGAGATTGAGCCCCCACTGTGAACAATGCCAAGGCGTTATGATTGGCTAGAGCTCTTGATCTGGTGCATGAATGAGGCCCCCATGCTATTGGAATTGCATACATTTCCTTACATAGTCATGATCTTCCTTCTCCATAGTAGGCCAGTAGTACCCCTTCTTCATCAATTTCTTGGCCAAGGTCATACGACTAGAGTGTGAACCACAAATGTCATTGTCTACATCTATTAAGGTAGTCAAAGCTTCCTCAGGGTTAAGGCATCATAATAGGGTCACTTCAATACTCCTATGGTAAAGGGTGTCACCTAAGATGACGAAGTGAGATGAATTTTTAATGAAGTTCTTCTTGAGATTTGGGGTGATGTCAATCAAGAAAACTCCTATTTTCAAGTAGGTGAATATATCATGGTACCAAGGATCACCAGGACCAATGATTTTGCACGAAAACTTAGATTTTGGTACCTTGAAAACTGGTACAAGAAGCTACTCTACAAGGAATTCATGTTTATGGACGTTCCTTGGGAGATCTAGCAATGATCCAATCATAGCCATAGCATCAACTACTCTATTATTTACCCTTGGTATCTGCTCAAATGTTGTGTTGATGAAGAACTCTTTGAGATTCTCCACCATCTTTTTTTATGGGGTAATTTTTTCATCCTTAGTTTGATATTCATCGTTGACCTGATTGATTACTAGTTGTGAATCTCCATAGACCTTGAATGCCATGATTTGCCATTGTATCACTATGTGAAGTCCTATGATAAGAGCATTGTACTATGTAATGTTATCGATGCAAGGGAAAGACAACTTGTATGATTTTGGGATACAGTCCCCTTGTGGTGTGATAAAGTGGATTCCTACTCCTAACCCATGCTATGTGTATTATCTGGAAAAATATACCTTCCAATGGTCTACGACATTTAGGTTGAAAATGGACTCATCTGAAAACTCTGATACTACTGGGTTCTTGACATATATAGGGGCTTCAACCAATTGATCTGCAATTACTTGTCCCTTGATGGCTTTCTATTCCACATATTCAATTCCATATTATGTCAAGATCATGACCCACTTAGTGTTTCATCCTATGAGCGTTGCTTTAGAAAGCAGGTACTTTAGGGGGTCTATCTTAGTGATGAGCTTAATCTGATGAGCCAACATGTAGTGCCTGAATTTTTGTGAGGAAAACACTACTGCAAGGAAAGCTTTCTCAATGAATGTGTAGTTTAGCTCATGTCCCACTAAGTTTCTACTAGTATAGTAGATAGCTCTCTCTTTCCTTGTTCATCATGCTGAGCCAAAAGAGCACCAAGAGTTACCATCGTAGTTGATATGTAAAGGATCAATGGTTTGTTCTGGATTGGTGACATGAGGACTGGTTGATGGGATAGTTGAAATCCTCATCATTTAACTTATCAATCCAAGGTGGTGTCCATGGCTATCTGCAAGAGAGAAAGTGGAAAACTTGCTTGACAGTCTATTCTACTTGTAGAAATAAATCCTATTTGCATGAAAGGAAATTTGCACGAAAGGGAAATAATATAAGGAGCACTTGTAAGAATTGAAAAGGTTAAACTATTTCACACTTGTTGGAAATAAAAAGCTTGCTTGAATTCAAATTTACCTAGAAAGTTGGAAATACATTGCTGGAAATGAAACTAAAACTATCCTATTTCCTCAGGCTAAAACAAGTCTTTCTAATTCCCCCTCCTTTGATAAAATTATTATATTGTATTTATAGAATTCATATTCCATATCTACCCAACCAATCCACTAAGAATGTGGATCCAATATCCTATTTTGAAGGGGTCGTTCATTAAACTTGGAATATTCTGGAGCAGTTACCTTTAATATTGCCACCTTTATCTCAGTCATTTTATGTCACATACTGCTCCTTCACTGATACAAATCACGCCAAAATATCAAAAGGGTTTTTATCCCTTCTAATCTACTTTCCAGATCAGTTTGAATTTTTGAATTTTGTTGAAAAACGAGGGAGATATTGCTATTTTTAACATAAAAGAGGGGTAAAAATTTATTAAAACACAAGAAAATTACATAGCAGAGTCATTACAAAGCCTTATCCAGCTACACCAAATGGTCCAGCTGTTGAGACAAATCAGGGGGTAATTGACCCCGATCAACCAAATTCCAATCATGAAAATGATCAGAAGCCCATTTAGCCAAGCAATCAGCAACACCATTCCACTCCCTAGGAATATGAGTGAAAGTAACAAACTCAAGAGAAACACAAAGATTGAGAATTTGTTCAATAATCAGAGCCAGTTGCCAACTGACATCATCTAACCTCTGCCTGTTTAGCAAGTTCACCACAACCTGGGAGTCAGATTCACATATAATCCTGCGCCAGCCCAACTGGCTGCCACGCTCCACAGCCAGTAAAATAGCCTGAGCCTCCATAAGATTATTAGTATGAAGACCCTTATAAATAGAGAAAATGAATTGAACATCCCCAGAACTATCCCGACCAACACCACCAATACCAGCATGACTAGGGTTTCCACGAGAAGAGCCATCCGTGTTAATTTTTAGGGTGCCTTGAGGAGGAGGAGACCATCTTCCCTCCCTATTCACCTTCGGAGTTGGATGCCTACACCTGTTGCGCATAAGCTGCCGATGCGAAGGAGGAAGATGAAGGCGGTTGAAACAACCAACATCAGAAGGAGCAGCCGGAACAGACAAATCACACTTAGCCGCGATCGTTTCTCCCACAAAATGCAAAATTTTCCACCACAAGCGAGGGGCTCCCATCAGCACATCCTGAAAAATCCGCCGATTTCTCTCCAACCAAAGATTCCAAATAATGAGTGAGGGGCCAATCGCCCAAGCAGCTTGAAGAAAAGGAGTGGAAACAGGGGCCCTACTCCCCCGATCCACAAACTCAGCCAAAGAGGAAACATGCATACAAGGCACATTCCACACCCGCCACCAACGATGCCAAATCTCCCGAGCATAGGAACATTGGAAAAAGAGATGAGAAGCACACTCCTCAGCCTCCCGACACAACACACAACAAGAGGGACCCTGGAAACCCCGCTTGCATAGATTATCCCAAGTAAGACACCGGTTTTGAGCCACCAACCACATGAAGAAATTGCACTTTGGCCAAGACAACTTATACCAAACATACTTCCACCAAGGAACCTCCGTAGCCCCAAACAGCTGTCGACCCAACTGCTTATAGCCAGAAGACACAAAATACTTCCCAGACTTATCAGAGCCATCCCAAGCTAAAATATCAGGTCCCCTCAATGAGTTGCAAGCCCGGGAATCCAAAAGTTGAGCAAGCTCCCGCCTATCCCCCTCAGAGCCCCCAGGAGGCCACTCAGAAGGGTGCTTCCAACGAAAAGAGATGACAGAGCCACGCTGCTCAGCAGTCTTGTAATGCTCAACGGTGTCCCAACTAGCAGTAGTAAAAACATCACAGAGGGATTGTAGATGAGGAAAAGCAGAAAGAATAGGTGGGTGACCATCCCAAGAATCCCACCAAAATAGAGCCTGTGACCCCGAGTGACAGATCCAAAAAAGCGCCCGCTTAATCAACTGAGCTCCTACTTTCAGAGTAGACCAAATCATAGACCCACTCCCCTCCAGAGGATAGCGAGGAACCTCATAAGAAGCAACGCCATGAAGATACTTATAGTTAAGAACACGGGCCCACAACTGGTGTTGATTAGTACACCAGCGCCAGTAGAGCTTCGCTGCAAGAACTCGCCCACTCAAAATAGAAGAGCGTAAACCAAGACCACCCTCCTGTTTAGGTCTACACACAGAATCCCATTTAACAAGGCTCCACTTAGAATTCATCAAGTTACCACTCCAAAGGAATTGCCGAGAGAGAGCATCAAATTCCCGAAGAAAATACATAGGGGCTGATTGGACAAAACACCTGTAGATGGGAAGGGCCTGGATAACAGACTGAAGGAGGGTAACTCTAGCAGCAGTAGACAACCACCTATGAGTCCAGTGTGTTATCTTCTTCCTCAACTTATCAAGCAGCAACTGCCAAGAAGATCTGGGTTGACGCCCAATAGCAAGAGGGATCCCCAGATAGACAAAGGGGAGAGATCCAATTTGAAACCTCAGAATAGCAGCAATCCTCCTCTGAATGGCCAAAGGAGTGTTAAAGAAAAAGATAGAAGACTTCTGCTCATTAACTTTCTGACCCGAAGCAGCAAGGTAGATGTCCAAAGCTTTCCTAAAGGAATCCGCTTCACGGAGACGAGCAAGCCCCACAAGAGAAGTGTCATCCACAAACTGGAGGTGAGAAAGAGTAGGCAGACCCATCCCCCACTGCCAACCATGAATCCCACCTTGAGAGACCCGAGATTTAAGAAAGCGCCCAAGCCCTTCAGCCATAAGAATAAAGAGATAGGGAGAAAGAGGATCCCCCTGACGAAGACCCCTGGAAGCACCAAAAAGCTCAGAAGGTTCCCCATTCACAAGAACTGAGAAGGAAGAGGAAGTCACACAACTCATAGTCCAACTGACCCAATCAGAAGAAAACCCAATTGTGAGAATCTTGAAGGAAACTCCCATTTAACTCTATCATGGCTTTTGGCCCATATCGGCTTGATGAAGCGAGAATCTTTCCTTAGGAATCGCCATGGAATGGAGTGAATGATGACCTCAGAAGGCGATCCACCCACCCCATCAAATCCCGATGACTGACCACAAAGCCTTGTTTCTACTGAGGATATAACAGGAATAGAAATAACAAGATTTAAGCCGTTACACCCAATCAACCCATTAATAATCTTATGCATTCCCAGGCATAGCCGTTGGGAGGAATCAAACCTATGTACCACCCTCTATACAAGATAGAAAAAAGAAAGAAATAGCATTCAAGGCCTGGAAGCATCGCTTGTTATGAAGACCGGGACGGCCTCGCGGTCCTTGCAAACTCTTGGAAAAGTTGTGGGGAACCCATCGAGGGCCGGGAGCTTTCCCTTATTCATCCCAAAAGAAACAACCTCCTCCCACTTGATGGTATAAGAGAAGCATTCAACTCTAGATAAAGCCTGTTGTGAGGATAGAACTAAGCCATCAGAATTAACAAGAGAAGAAATATAGCACTTATTTCGACGGGCCTGCACAGAATGATGGAAGAAGGCAGTATTCCTATCACCCTCTTGAAGCCAGTCAACCCGAGCCTTCTGTTTCCAGAATATCTCCTCACGAAGTTCCCACTCCTCCACCACTTTAAGAGCCTGGGACTCAGCCTGCCCAAGAGCCTCTGAAAAACCCAAATCTCTAATCTGGCGAGTAACAACAGCAAGACGTTCCTGTGCTTCCCTTTTCTTGGCCCGAAAATTGCCAAAACAAAGCCAATTCCACCGCTTAAGATGATACTTGACACTTTGCAGCTTCTTAACAAAAGAGTACATAGCTGAGCCATAGGCCGGGGCACCATCCAACCACCATTGCTCAATAAGATTATACAAAGAAGAATCACGAAGCCACATAAGCTGAAATTTGAAGGGAGGATTCTTTGGGTTAGGGAAAGGAGAAGCTGAAAACTTAACTGGCCAATGATCAGATCCACACCAGTCAAGAATCTCAGAGCCAATAACCCGACTATCCCCAACCCAATAACAAGAAACAAGAAACCTGTCCAACCGCTCGGAAATCGCCTCTGGCCCACTCCGCCTATTATTCCAAGTAAATAAGCCATTAGAAGGTTTAACATCAACAAGAGCCAGAGAGTCCACATTAGCCCGAAATAAATCAGAAGCAGGACCCAGTCTCGGCAGCCCCCCTCTTTTCTCCTCCAGACACAAAATAGCATTGAAATCACCAGCTAGGATCCAAGGCAAGTAAGGAGCACAGGACCTAACATACCTGATATGGGCCCAAAGCTGACCTTTACCCCGGAAATCAACTGGAGCATAAACATTACTAACCAAAATAGTCTCACCAGAGTCCACAACCGAAGCCACCATCGAGATAGAGGAATGGCTAGAAATCCACCAGCGAGGAACAACCTTACGAGGATCCCAAAAAAGCGCCAAACCTTCAGAGCTTCCCTTAGAACCAATACACTGACACTGACCAGAGAACCAAATACGAGGGGCACACTGAAGCATGAAGTCCACCTGCAGCTTGGTCTCCTGAACACAAAAAATATCTGGAGAATGAACCCCAATCATAGCCTGAATAGCTTTCTGACGGGAGGCGCTATTCAGCCCCCTTGCATTCCATGAAAGAATAATCATGAGGAAGGTTGAGAAAAGTGGGTACCAATGGTCTTAACAGACCCAAACTCAACCAACAAATCCCCCGTAGATTTAATCTTATCTGCATCCTTTTTACGACCAACTTTAGAGGAGTGCTCAAAATGTCCCTTTTTGAGAGGGCGCTGTAGAACCCCTAGATAAGAAGCTCCCTGACCTTTACCAGAGGACAGATCCTCCTTAGCTAAATCAGCTAAAATGATATCATCCTGTGGGCCAGCAGCAACAACTGAAAGCCCAGAAATCTCCTTATCTGAAGGAGGAGAAGGGTTCTCAACAGCAATTGCCTGCTCCAGCCCTGTATCCATATTGATAGCCCCAGGAACCATCTCAATAGGAATCCCCTCCTCCAAGGCCTGGTTATCCAAGACCTCAAAACGATTAAACCCTTGATCAGTTTGTTTGTCCTTAAAGGGCCGCTTTTGACCTCTCCCTTTAGCTTTTGGCTTGACAGGAGTGAAACCATCCTTATCATGCCCTCCTTCAGCCACAGGCACCACAGGCACCTTACTTTTAACTCCCTTATCCACCGAAGGCCCCGAAGGAGGAGGAGAAGAAGCTCCATCCGATCTAGAGACCCGAGGGCATTGGCGATGAAGGTGTCCATATTCATGACAAAATCGGCATCGAAAGGGGAGGGACTCATAATCAATCTGTTGGATCCATGAAGCCGAGCCAATACAAATTTCCAAAGAATCTGGCAAGGGATTATTTAGGTCAATTTCAACACAGATGCGAGCATAAGAAAATACCTTCTTAACCAAAGTAGTCTGAGCAATGGCAACCGGCTTCCCCAGCAGAGCAGCAATTCGTTGCAAAATGTCTTCTCTCCAAAATTCCAAGGGCAACCATGGCAGGCGAACCCACACCGGAACTCGAGAAGGTAAATCCTCAGCAGCATTAAAACCCCCATGCCAGGGTTTCATGAATAAACCCACTTGATTGAAAAAATACGGGCCTCCCTCAAAAACTCGATCCCGATCCGAAATGCAAGAAAAATCAACCAAGAAGAAGCCATTCCCAGCCACCAGAATATCAAAATCACCCTCAACCTGCCAGGTACGACGCATCCAAGACTCCAAAGCCGAGAGGGAGACACGGATTCCCAAAAATTTACAAATCAAAACATGTTGAGTCCAATAAGAAAAGTCATCGTGCACCGATTCTAGAGAAATAACCAGAACAGGACGGTCAAGACTCCTCGGTAGACACCCATTCACTTTCTTGAGCTTAGAGCTCTCACCCACAAAAGAGGCCGCCGTGCCTTGCGCATGCACACCCTCAGCCTTACCCAGAGGTGATTTCCCGCCTGCAACCACCAGACTCTTGGGATCCCCATCCATCCCCCACACTCAAAACCCACCAAAGCCAAACAAATAAAAAACCCCACAACCCCACACCACGCAGCAGATGCCAACCCCAAGCTAAACACACAGGTCGTAGCCTGCAGCCTGCGCCTGCACCAGCTAACTGCAGTCGCTCCACACTCCCACCAGCCAGCAGCCTGCAGCCTGAGACTGCATTTTTGATAATTTTTGGGCACCTAATATTTAGGGAACCTTCAATTCTCCACGTGAATGAAGGGATTTTTCTTTAGTTTTCTTGACCAAATCTTTGTTGATTATCTTGAAGAATATTCAACTATCATTAATGACACTTAATTGCTTTAATAAGTTGAGTTATTAAAAGATAATGTGGCAGAAGAGATCTCTTGAGCTATCATGAACTACATGCTTAGCCACCAATTTAGGAGTGATTGATACTCATTAATTTTGAAATAATATTGGAATGTGTTAGAAGTCTAGAGGATTCTTCTTTATCTTCCCATAAGGTCTTCAAAGCCTTGTCTAGAGTTGATGTCTGGAGCTCTTAGTTGTAAGTGTTTGTAGCTTCTTCTTACCATGAGTTATTTAATAACTCATTTATTTGCATTATATCATCTTAAACACTTCATGGAGACATATTAGAGGAAATTTTGGATCACATTTAATTACTAAAAATAAATCAAATATTCACTTTGCATTCTACCTTAAACAACTAAAGAACTTTCAATTTTTACTCAAATCTACTTTTAACACTAATGCATTAGGAATAAATATATGATTTTATTTGATTAAATATCAAATCACTTATGCTCTCATCATCTCCCCCACACCTAACATATTGCAGGTCCTCTTGCAACTCATAATGAGCCTCATAGAGTAGATAAATTCCATTTTTTTACAGTTGCTTCAGAAAGCTCCTGACAACTCCTAATTAACATTTTCTTCTTTTGTTTTTAGTAGATTGAGTAAAATGAAAGAACTTTAAGTTGAATAAGAGTAAAATAATAAAGTAAATACTTGATTTTATCTTAGTTCTCCATGCAATCATCATTCATGAGTTGTAGTCCACTTTCTCCAAGCTGCATGAAAATAATTTCTTCAACTTTTGAGAGTTGCAACCTGATCTTTTACATTGAATACCAACTCAGATTGCTTCATCATTATTTTTAATGCACTAACCAGTCATCCATAATGCCAAAATATTTGCTACAAGTTTTTAGAGCAACAACTTGTATAGAAAAGTACATTCTTACAACCTTAGAGAAGAGGAAATAGCATGTGCAAAGCACTTATTTGCAAAAATCAAACCAACCCTAACCTACTCTACTTAATGATGTAGAGAGGTTACACATAACCATTAATTGGTTATGAAAAATATCTTCCCTTTCTCAAAGTATGTTTCGATGCATTCAATTTTTTGAGAGAAGAGAATGAAAAGAAGATGACATTTTTTTTGAAACTCAATGATTCACCTTCCTTTGAAGTGGAAACCTTCTCCATGATTTCTAATTCTAGCAAATACATGGGTTGATTGGAGATATTTTGCAATCCTTCCTTCTGATCTGTTGCATGCATGACTGGAAACAACTCCTTGTTTTTCAAATCTCTGATTGGACAGCCCTCCTTTGACTTCAAAATTTTGATTGGGCATCCCTCCTTTGACTTCAAAAATCTGATTGGGCAGCCATTCTTGGACTTTGAAGGTCTCCAAATAAGTCTATTTTTTACAAGCTTTTATAATGAAGATAAGATCTCTTCATTGTATTATGTACCTCTTGCAAGCAATAATCCATCAATTCTTTCCTTAAAGAAATATCCTAGGATTTGGAATGATGGTCCTCCAACTAAGGATATTTTGAAAAAAATAGCAGGTTTTCCCCTTAGATCTGGAATTTTTGGGGTTTTGATTTTGTATTTTGGGGGGATTTTGAAAGAAAAATCCTTCTTGAAGAACTTCTAAATCTAAAAGGTTGCCAAACTAGTTTTCTCGATTCCCTAATGACACCTATCCTTGGCAACAGTGCCAAAAATGATGGGGTCATTGCAATCCTCATCATTTAACTTATCAATCCAAGGTGGTGTCCATGGCTATCTGCAAGAGAGAAAGTAGAATACTTGCTTGACAATCTATTCTACTTGCAGAAATAAATCCTATTTACATGAAAGGAAAGTTGCATGAAAGGGAACTAATCTAAGGAACACTTGCAAGAATTGAAAAGGGTAAACTACTTCACACTTGCTAGAAATGAAAAGATTGCTTGAATTCAAATTTACTCTAGAAAGTTGGAAATATATTGTTGGAAATGAAACTAAAACTATCCTATTTCCTCGAGCTAAAACAATCCTTTCTAATCCTCCCTCCTTTGATCAACTTATTACATTATATTTATAGAATTCATATTACATATCTACCCAACCAATCCACTAAGAATGTGGATTCAATATCCTATTTTGGAGGTGTCGTTCATTAAACTTGGAACATTCTAGAACAGTTACCTTTAATCTTGCCACTTTTATCTCAGTCATTTTTTGTCACATATTGCTCCTTCCATTATACAAATCATGCCAAATACTCAAAATGATTTTTATCCCTTCCAATCTACTTTCCAGATCATTTTAAATTTTTGAATTTCGTTGAGAAACGAGGGAGATATTGTTGTTTTACTGAGACTGCATTTTTGACAATTTTTGGGTGCTTGATTTTTAGGGAACCTTTAGTTCTCCACGTGAATGAAGGGATTTTTCTTTAGTTTTCTTGACCAAATCTTTGTTGATTATCTTGAAGAAAATTACACTATCATTAATGACACTTAATTACTTTGATAAGTTGAGTTATTGAAATATAATGTGGCAGAAGAGATCTCTTGAGCTATCATGAACTACATGCTTAGCCACCAATTTAGGAGTGATTGATACTCATTAATTTTGCAACAATAGTGGAATGTGTTGGAATTCTGGAGGATTCTTATTTATCTTCCCATAATATCTTCAAATCCTTGTCTGGAGTTGATGTATGGAGCTCTTAGTTGCAAGTGTTTGTAGCTTCTTCTTACCATGAGTTATTTAATAACTCATTTATCTGCATTATATCATCTTAAACACTTCATGGAGACATATTAGAGGCAATTTTGAATTACATTTAATTACTAAAAATAAATCAAATATTCACTTTACATTCTACCTTAAACAACTAAAGAAATTTAAATTATTACTCAAATCTACTTTTAAAACTAATGCATTAGGAAGAAATATATGATTTTATTTGATTAAATATGAGATCACTTATGGTCTCATCATTGGTGGTGTCAACAAGTACTGATTGATTTGATTAAATTCATGATCACATTTTTTGTCCCACTTGTATGCTACCCCCTTGTGGAGCAGATGAAAATAGGAGATGATTTTATCAACCAATTGCGTTATGAATCTTCTGATTGATTGAAGCCTTCCCTACAGACCTCTTAAATATTTTAGTACATTCATGGAACCTCCATGTCCAAGATTTCCTTGAATTTTACTAGATCTATTTCGATTCAAAATGGATTTTACTAGATCTACAATCATATCTATGTTGGGTAGGGGGAAATCATCCTTAGGACATGCTTTATTTAGGTCTCTCAATTCGGTGTAGATTCAGATGCCCCCAGTGGGCTTAGAGAGAAGTACCAAGTTAGAAACCTATTTTGGATAATCAATGGGCCAGATGAATCCGGCATCAAGGAGTTTTTGTAGCTCAAATTTGATGAGTAGGGTGATCTATGTGTTGAGATTATGGATGCACAGTCCTTGAAGCTGCAGTCTTCGATGGAGGACCTTTGAGCCAGGAAAGATAATCAACCATAAAGAAAGTGTTGCAACAAGGGAATGCTGATTAAAGATTCTATTGATAATATATTGATATTGGATATATTACAAATGAACAAGATGCCTGATTATATAGGCAAGAAGTAAAACCTAATATGCATGAGATGTTGCCATGTGTCATGATCTAACAACATGTGACATGTGAACCCTATGGAGATGATAATTAAATGATGAGATAAGTTCTAGAAGGATAACTCATCTTCTAGAAGGAATCTTATCTCCTACAAATAAGGAAGGGAATATTATCCCATTTATTAAATGATTGCAACCTAGGACTAAATGATTAAATGCAAGACCTAAGTTAACTTATGTTAGTGTAATAATTAATTAATTAATTACACCAACACACCCCCATAAGTGCAACTTAGGGAGGAAAATGCAATGATTATGCAAGATGATGATGGGTCCCGGCTACGAGGCCATGTTAGGTACCCATGTACATGAAGATGCAAAAAATCTCCCACAAACGGAGAAAAAGGGGAAAACCTAGTAGGAAGAAAACCCCTCTCCAAAAAGGAGATGAAAAAGTAGAAATGTGAGAATGGGAAGGATGGAGGACTCCCAAATACCCCCCAAGTACACCATCCGTCACATGAATACAATATAATATCCCCCCCATAGGAAGGGAAGAGAGAGACTAGATCGCTCCTCCAGAAGATGATACCACCTGCAAAGATGGTAAGTGTTTGAAGAAAAAAAAAGATACCAAATGCAAGTGTAGAGATGCTTCCCATTCTGGATAGGAATTGAAGGAAGGAAGGATGAAGGTGGATGATGGTGTCTCTGAACTCTGCTCAAATGTCTCCTTGCCTGATGAAGATGCCACAATCAATGAAGAGGGTGACAAACCAGGACGATGCGGAAACTGATGCTGAACAATATCTAAAGACAAAGATAGAATGTATATGATGGATGTGATGGAGACTTGATATCCCCCCCTGAATGAAGTGTCCTCAAAACCACTGAAGGAAGTCTGAAGCAACGAAGGTGTCCAAACCACAAATCTCCTGCTAGGAAGAAGCAAATCCAATGGTGGATGCTAAAGAAACCTCCAGTCCTGAATGGAATGACAGGGAAGAAGTCTCAGATATGAAATCTCTGAATAGAGGAGTGATACCCCCTCAAGAATGTTCTCCAAACCTGTAGAAGTAGCCAAGTCAATGATACCTGAAACAAAGCCATCCTGTGAAGCCAATTCTGAAAAGCAGAATGTGTCCTAATGGATAGAGATGATGGTGGAAGCCTCAATCAATGATTCTGGAAAAGGAATCATTGAATGTGAAGGGATACCAATTGTCTCTGATGAAGAAGAAGCACCGAAAGGAAACTTGTCAACCTCTTCGAAAAGATCAAGGCAATCAACCTCCTGCACAACAATATCATGATGGGGAACTTGATTTGAAGCATGAAATTTTGAATCATGACCATAGGGGAATGGTGGAGTATCTGAATCTCCGTAGATCTCCCAAAGCTTAGTCCAAAGAATGTGAGGACAATCACAATGATCAATAGCATTCAAAATATCACAATCAACTTGCATAGAAATGATTTCCAAAACAGTGTATCTGCAACAACTCCAAGCAAGTTCATGAATACCTTCACTCGGATGAGGAACTATAGCAAATAGATGTGGCAACAAATCAAGTGAATGAAGATGGTGGCATATCCCATCTCACCATTGTTGATAGTTACCCTTGTGCAACATAACCAAAGAAGGAGAGTAATATGCAAGCCCCATAATGAAATTTCTCCACAAAAATAAAAGACACTGACTTCAACAGCAAATAAAGACTTCCAAATATGATGTATAACTGAAGTGATGCAACCCAGATCAAAAAATATTTTCCCAAGCTTCAGAATAACCAGGGTATTGATCAAATGCACCAAATTAAAAAAAATCTCATGCAAGAGTACCTGGAGCTAAAATTGATCAAGGGGCTGGACTCATAAAAAAAAGCTCTGAATCACCTTCCTGATGCCGCTGGAATCATTGAAATCTGATGAGCGGTTGCAAAGTTACAAGCCTTTATGTCCAAATTAGGGTTTTGTCTTTAGTTGGATGTAGAATTTTCTGAAAGAAATTTTTTGTAGAATTAATGTTACCACTAGAAAGTACGCGAAATTCCCTTTCCGACGGTATATCGTTTGCCAAATTTTGATATCCTGGGTGAAAGTTGTGATAAAATGAAAAAAATGCCTATATTAGGCAACTTGCAGGCTAACGAGGTGCAAAACATAAGCACCCGGGCGCTAAAACATGGTCGCTCATGTAACCTTAGCTGATAAATGTGGCAAAAAAAATGCCGCCAGCCCTGGCGGTGGTGGAGCGGCAGATGAGCGGTGATCGGGGGGGCACCGCTAGTGGCTAAAAACTTTGGTCACTGGTGGGGACAAACAACCCGCAATCGGTGGTATTGGCCGGAGAAAAGGATGTCGGCGTCGGCAGGATGGTCGACGATGAAGCAGCTGGGAAGGACAGCTGGCGATGGTCAATGGGAGCAACTACCGATGATGAAGAGAGGACCTAAGCGGAACGGCGGGAAGGAAACCCCACGATTGGTAGCCGGAAAAGGGCCAAGCGGGCCCTATTTGATGTGACAGGCGCCCGGTACAGCAACGGCTGAGGTGCCCAATGGAAGAGAACGGACAAACAGGTACCACCCTACAGGAATGATTAAAGTGGCCAACAAAAACAAAAAATCTGCAGACAAACTTTATGGTCCGATGCAAATGAAAATATTTTTTAATATTGCAAAATATTGCAATTAAAAAATCGAAAGCCCATATTTGTAGAAAATAAAGTATATGTCGACCATAGAAAAGTATGTGGGAAATAATCCAAAATGCCGATGAAAAATATATGAATGTCGACGGAGATTTAATTTGAAGGTTGCCCAAATAATTTTTCTGCAAACTATAGACAGCCCCAAATAATAATTTTTTTTGCCAATAACAAATGCAATAAGCCCTGATTTTTTTTCTGAAAATAGAAAATGGCCTGCGTATAAAAAATTTTTGCCTCAGAGGACAACTGACCGGGATGATTTTTTGCTGCAAATTGTATGGATAGTACGATTGATTTTGCAAACCCTAAAAATACCTCTGAAGCTCCCGAGTTGATGTATCCGATTTTGATGAATGGGCAGGTGATCCTAGGGTTTCGAGGCCTTCTAAAGATAATGGTGAGCTCGGATCTGACTCAATCTACTTCAGAAATCAGCTTGGTCCCCGGGTGGAATCAAGTAGCCTTCAATGGAAACCTTCAAGCCTACGGAGAATCTCGCACACCAACTTTCTTGATCGAGGGTTGATGTTTCACTGGATAAGCTCTGATACCATGTTGAGATTATGGATGCACAATCCTTGAAGCTGCAGTCTTCGATGGAGGACCTTTGAGCCAGGAAAGATAATCAACCACATAAAAAGTGTTGCAACAAGGGAATACTAATTAAAGATTCTATTGATAATATATTGATATTGGATATATTACAAATGAACAAGATGCCTGATTATATAGGCAAGAAGTAAAACCTAATATGCATGAGATGTTTCCATGTGTCATGATCTAACAGCATGTGACAACATGTGAACCCTATGGAGATGATTATTAAATGATGAGATAAGTTCTAGAAGGACAACTCATCTTCTAGAAGGAATCTTATCTCCTACAAATAAGGAAGGGAATATTATCCCATTTATTAAATGATTGCAACCTAGGACTAAATGATTAAATGCAAGACCTAAGTAAACTTATGTTAGTGTAATAATTAATTAATTAATTACACCAACACTATGGATGCATCTTTCTCAATTTTTGTCTTACTGGCTTTGCCTATGGATATACGACTAGATGATGGACCACTATCTATGGATCAAGGCCTAGCATGTCGGTATAATTCCATGCAAAGTTCACTTTCTTTTCCTTTAGAAATGTTGCTAGGTTTTATTGTTCCTCAGTCAAAAGTGACTCAGAGTAGAAAGTAATGTTTGGGATCTCCTCCATTCCCAAATTTATTGGTTTGCACTTCTCTACTAGGACTATTGATTTCTCTTGATGGATGGCACTAAAAGGAAGATTGAATCCCTCATCCTTTGGCACCTCAGAGAGGTTTTCACCATTGGATATGTGCTTTATTTTTACTATTTTAGGATCAGAAAGTGCCACAATGTGGTTTTCACTTAAGGGTCTAGACGTTACTCTTAGATTTTCAATTTTGTGACTAAGAGATTTAATTGTTTCCCTGTAGTATGCATGTTTATCCAACTCTATGTCAAACCCTGCTTTGTTATCTCCATACGGTAGATTATCCCTTAGTCCCATGAATTATGAGAGAGCCTCATCATTTTTTAATGTATCTAAGATCAATGGTCCTCGTTGGTCACAGTCGATGAGTTGGGGATAAACGAGCTTCAACTCAGTCATTTGGTCATTTGGATTGAATTAGATGGAGGTAATCATGAAAAGGGAGGAATCCTCAAATAGCATGGGTAGCTCAGAGATGGGATCCTCAAAGGGACTACTAAGTGATACAGGTATTGACAAGGAAGTTTTGAGTGTTTTAATAGGAGCATCTTTGCCAAGTATGGTTATCTTCATAGGGGTACATCCAAGGCCAAGATTCTTAGGGCACTTCTTAGGAATTATAGGTTCTAGTAGGTCATTTTCATTTTGTCTGAGCTTCTCATTTTTTTTAACCCCAACCAAACATTAATTGTAGACCCTTGTTGTCTTCATCCATGGGAAGATTGGGTATGGGTCTTTCCTCTTGGTAGAGCAATCTTGATACATCCTTCTCATCTACCATGTCTTTGCTTAGGTTCCCCCACTTTTTAAAAGTGGTAGGTTTTTATTTGATGTTTTGAGATGTGTCGATTGGGTGTAGTTTTCCATGAGATCTAGGAGATTGAGGTAACTCTCCTATCACAAAGGCACTCTTTTTTAATTTATAGTCCCCACAACTATCATCTTGGATAACATCCTTAATGTCTGAGATATTTGAGATGGAGGGTGTCTTTGTCGCAAATGTGGAGGCCAAGGTGGAAGGATCAACATAGGAAGACATGGGTCCCTCATCATTTTTTGGAACTTCGGGGATCTTGTAGTATTTGGCTTCCAGGTTTTTGCAATAATAGAAGGGTTCAGGGACGCCATGGATTGTAACTTTTTGGTTTTGATATGGGAATTTTACACATTGGTGGAATGTAGATGTGACAACTTGCATCCCATGGATCCATGTATCCCCTAGGAGAATATTATATGGAAGCTCAAGATCAAGGACTTGACAGGTGGTTTCCATTATGGCTGACCCCACTTGGATGGGGAGTTGGATAGTGCCTTGGGACACCCGTTCTTGATCATCATAAGCCTTGATGGTGATACCTTTCCCTTTTTCAATAACATCCTTAGAAAAGCCTAGATTTTTTACTAGCTACAAGGTACAAATATTTAAACCCACACCCCCATCCCCCGAGACTCTCTTGACTTTGTTCTTATAAACCAAGACCTCAAGATGGAGTGTGTGGTTATGTGATGGTTGTGTCAAGAGGTCATGCTCAGAAAATGTAAGGAGATGTAGTGTAGTAATGTGTCCGACCATAGCTTGAAATTGTTTTGTATCAATGTTTTTGGGTGTTAGTTCTCAAAAATGTTGGTTTGAAACCACAAGAGGTTTCCAAGCTCTTGATACGTGTTAGGCTAATGAACAAGGACAAACGGTATATTTGAACCTTCTTCTCTTTAGGCTCTGTCAGACCTAGGTGGGTGCACCTATGCAAATGAGGCATACTTAGACTATTTGTTTCCTACTTAAACAATCTATCCACAATGGCAATTGAGAGTGGAGAGATGTAATCCTAATTTGGTATAAATTGTATAAGCAATATCAAGGTAAAATCTATGAATATGTTCAGATGTGAGGTTTGAAAATAGTTTTGATGAAACTAAATGATGAAAAATGGATGAGACCAATGCCTTGTAAGGTAAATGGATTCAAATGAAAATCTAAGACAAAATGACTTGTATTGGTAATAACTCAAACTATTTGGCACACTTATGTTTGTTTACAACTTGTATAAACATACAAGAAAGTGACTGAAAAACTCTACTTGTGGATCCAATTGACACAACTAGGTTCCTTATGATCTATTAAAAGGATTTTAATCTTTACTTGAAAGAACCAATTAAATAAATCACATAGGAACAACAGATAACACCAAACTAGAGATAGAATGACAGTCCTAGTTATATGATTCTTCTTATTGATCCAAATAACACTTCCAGATTACTGTAACAGATTAAGAGGGTTTTAACTCTTTAAAAGAAGCCAGTTAATCACATCACACAAGAACAACAAATGTGTTTTGATAAATTGAAAATATTCTTGATATATCAACTTAAATAATAAGGAAATATTATGTTGGAGACAACCATAAAACTTAATATATTTAACAAACAGTTGATACCAATATGAAGCTTTTTCACTATCTATCTATCCCTATTCACCTATATCCTTTTGTCACTATGTAACAAATTTATGTATGTCAAAACTTTGAAGGGGCGCACCCCTTCATGAATGTCTTTTGATAATAACAACAACTAATGTATGATTAAACATAAATAATTAGGCTCTAGTTAGCCATAAGTGAGATTTTTACAGATGGTCCAAATAATCTCCTCTTTTGTGACTATCAACATCTCCTAACACATTCCTAACTGCTATCTTTTTGTTCACCATTTTCTCATTCTACTCACATGCTTCATCCAATGTCGAGTCTTTACCTATAGCCACTTCCAAATTCTTTTGTAGTATCAACTTATATTCCTCAATCAATTTAGTCTTTTCTTTTGTTTTTCCATCATTTTCAAACAATGTTGGTATTCCTTCATTTGTGGCATCAACTAATCCTTTTGATCTCCTTGAAATTCCTCATAGTAATCTTCGTGCTTTCTTATGATCTTCTTAGCAGTAGTGATAGCCTCATTATCAGGAGTATCTCTCTTCTGTATTTCCTAAAATTTCTCTTGGATTATGTCACTAATTCTTTTATGCTCCTGCTTTGCAGCATAATTATTTGAGTGAGTTCCCCAGAGCTTGCTACACCAAACCATCAAGTTAGCCTGTCCCTTTCTAATCATTGCAGAAAGTGTATCAAATTTTCCTTGAGAATATACATCTAATCCTTCCCACTTGTTCTTTGTTTGAGAGCTCTCTCCTTGAGTCAGCAATCTAGTGGATCCTTTCAATGTGTTTTCAACCATATCCTTCAGGTGATCATTTTCCCTAAGTATCCTTTCATTATTTATTTTATACATTCCCTTTTCTTTGATCAACATTTGGATCTGGGCTTTATTTAGCTTGGCAACATTGACGCCAATCTCACCTGTAGCCACAAGATCAACTTCTCCAACTTTCAATGTCATAACATGTCCAAAAGCCTTTTCAGTGTCAATAACAATAGACTTCTTATGTGGTGGATACAGGGACTAGATCATAAGGAAACCTTCATCAGGGTTATGCTTTTATCCTATATACACTTTAGTCACTCCCTCAGGGCTAAGCTTATGTGTAACATTGTTATCCTTCAAGAAACTGTTAAAAACCAGAGTAGAATTTAGGTCCAATCCTAGGAAAATCATGACACCTGAATCTTCTAACAATTTTATCCCTCTCTCTGGGGTCATATTTTTCATTTCCTTTTCCACCCTTGACTTCAAATTTTTCAACAATTGATCCTTAATTATTTGGTGTTACATTTTCAATAGATTCTCTTATTGATTTTCCCTTTTGTTTGTACAAGAAAGCTATGAACTCTGGAGATTTCACAAACTCATCATCTGCTACAAAGGATCTATAAGTCATTTGCCTCGTGTCTGTGTCTGAGCCCTCTTCAATTTCTAGTTCTCTAGGAGGAAGCTTATAATCCTTAGTTTTCAATATGGAGATTTTATTAGTTGGACCTTGTGACCCCTTATCACCAGATGACTCCTTTCCAGAAGATAAGAGCTCCACATCTTGCATTTTTTTCATTTTTTCTCTACTCCCTTGTTATATCCATCAACAACCCTCTAAGCTTCTTTTTTTTCCAAATTTTTGATCAAATCATCATACTCATAAGGTATATGATTATACCCACCTAAGTTCATATTTTTCCTAGCAAAGTCAATGTATCCCGCCGGATCAAACCCTTTTTGTGGTGGAGATTTCTTCAAATTAAAATGCAATAACTTATCCAGAATCAAATCATACCTTTCCTATGACAATATAGTGAAATCTCGAAAGCACAAAGTGTTTGGCATGAATGTCTATTTTCCAAAGGAACTTAAATTCATTACACTTGAGTAATCCATTTTCCTAACAATTTCCAATTAGGCAATTCTATCAGGCACTGTCTTAGGAAAGATGAATGGTGTATCTTCAAAACCATACACTTTGATCATAGTAGCATCCTCAAAACAATACCAATCTCCCTAGTTGTGACCAATAGGTCCATTGAGATCTTTGGGTCCGAGGAACCTCTTTATCTCATTAGACAATGCTTAGTCACAGGGATGGTTAAAGAATTTGTACAATGGTTTATCAAAGTATTCTTCAAAATGCACAAAACTTGAATTGGAAAACTTGTTATCCCAAATAGCAGTCCATAACTGAATTGGTAACAATTTACCCTCCCTATCAAACTGTGTAATCCTTAACTCTTCTAACCACATTCCCAATTCTTGTCCATAATACATTGTTATATGCATAAAAATAGAGTAATGTTTGAAATGCAGAACAAGGGATCCATTTTTTATTGCTATTAGCCCTCAATCAATTCCTTTTAAGATGTATGAAGCATAATCAAAGGGTTTGGCATTGTGATATTGAACATTAGCTGTAATTACCATTGGTACAATTGAAATAAGCTCAGGAGCTTCCATCCCCAACACCTGACATACTGATAAGTATGTATACTTCAAATAGGGCTTGAATAAGTCTACATGAAATGGAGGCCCGTCATTGTCATCCAGTGGAGCTAGATTCCCATCCTTCTTAGGTCTATGCAACGACAATCTCCAACCCCTATATGTGGTATCCATTCTCCAAAATTATTTCTCTAAATTCGCATGCACAATAGCTTCGTCACATGTGCCTTCTAGGTTAAAAACTTTACAAATTGTAGCTTCTGACACATGTATGAAAAGATTACCCAATGAATTGCAGATAGCTTCTAGTTTTGGATTGTAATGGGCAGCTAAGAGTTTCATTAGTTCCACATCCACAAATACATTTGGGACAACTAATTTTCCCAGGTTCAATTTCCAAGGATTGCATACCGGTTCGAACCTATCTCTCTGATGATAGTGGAACATAAATAGTTCATATCCCTGAATTGTAGTCCACACATCCCCTATGTGTTTGCATTTTTCCTCAAATTTCTCCACATCTTCCCTAAGTTGTGTAGAACACCTGGGTTTAGGTCCTAAGCCAGGTAGTTTCTCAATAAGATCTTGATTCTATTTCCTTGCAATTTTTTCTGATTCATCCCTAGTCTCAGTCTTTTGCTTCTTTCACGTAGGATGACTACCCTCACCTTGACTTTTTCTACTTTTTGATTTTCCAAAGCTTGAGACTTCCATTTTATTTTATCAAATTGATAGAATTGCAATACAATTGAGAAAGAATTCACAAGGTTACTTGAAAATCTCGAGCTGCACAAAATCCTTTGGCCCTTGTCTATTCTCTCGTTCCTTTTGCTGCCAACTCTGCAAATTATCCTTAATTATTTTTCTTTAATTGATAGGATTATCTATACAATGTGTATCCATGTAGCCATTAATGTCTAGCTCTGAGCACAAGTGTAGCAAGTTTTTTGAATTTCCCACTGTCAGATCAAATGATTATATCGACAAGACATTTTTAAACTCTAGACGATCTATATCTTTGAATCAAGCCAAATGTTCATTAGGAACCTTATATGGTCAAGGAGACCAAATATCACTCCTACCGATGAAATTTTGATCTATTTGTATTTCCATTAGCAAGAGAATAGGCATCACTGAAAGGTTTGAAAGCTACTTCGACGTTAAAAGTCTCCCTGATGTATCGTCCTCCTCCTTCAAATGAATCGGTAAGACTCTCTTTGATGCTACTTCCATCAGCATGGCATATGAAGTTGGAAAGACATTTGAAACTCATTCCGATAGCACATGTCTCCCCAACATGTTTCTTTTGTGCTTCATTGGTGAGACAAAGTGGGCATCTTGTCGATGAAATTCCATTGGCATGACATGTATGCTCAGGCTAACTTGAAGATCTCACTCCGATAGCATTTTTCTTGCCGATAACTTTTTTCGTCAGTGAAACAACAAACCTTGCCTTCCCGAATATGCATACTCCTAAGTTGTTGATTGATGTAACAATTTTGATCTTTCGTCGATATGTCAAAAACACCTAAATTGAAAGGTTATAGCTTATGGGTTGAAGAGACATAGACCTACTCATGTCGATATGGATTACTTATTCAGAGGCTCTTGCTCAATGATGATCAGAGGGATTTTGGTGTGTCAAGAGATCAAATATAATGGGATCACTTGGGGAATATGATATATGAAATGGACTATAGCAATTTTGCACTCAAAATATGGTTGTCTTGTGGAGTAAAAATATTAGTAGCTTCCAACAATGGCTCCATTTGGGGATGAATGATTGTGAGATCATTGCGACAATCCAAAATATCTCTAGGTGTAGACCAAGTTTGTAGAGGATATGAAAATGAAAATATGATGAGGATGGAATGAAAATAGACATGGAGATGGAAATGATCCTACACTACTATACATGGAAAGAAACTTTGATTTTAATGAGGGAATTCTAGGATTGTCCATCTTTTGGCAAGTCCTAGTCCCTTTTTGATTTCCTAAACTACTGTGCATGGAAAGAGATCATTTTAAGAGGTTTGTTAAGAATTTTCCATGCACTGGCAACCCTTAATCCTCTGGTATTCTTCGAGAAAAGAAATACTTTAGAAATTTACCATGTACTAGAAATTCTTGTTCTTCACCTGACATGTTTTGCAAATAATAAGAGTCCTCACCTCCTTTGCCAATGATAGCAAAGGGACCTAACCACAAGGCTTCAAACTTTCCATGTTTTCCCTTCTCCTGACATCTATTATTGCACATTAGTACCAAATCATTCACCTCAAATTTTCTATTTTTTTATTTCTTATCAAAAAGATATTTCATTTGTGATTGTAATTTCATATTTTGATTTTGGGTCATTCTCCTTATTTCATCAAGATCTACAAGCTGCTCTATCCTTTCTTCCATTGGTTTTGGAATATCTAGGTCCTCCTAAAGGATGAATTTGTAAACTAGTAAATGTTTTCCAATGGCATCCTATCTTGTGTTCCTGTTATGCCTTGCATAACCACCCCATTTTATTTTGGAACAAAATGGGTCCCCCTTTTTCTTTCGTTTTCTTCGCCTTTGGTTGTTTGGTTGGGTCTTAGGAGTTCTTTTGTTTTCCTCCTAAGTCTGTCTTTTGTTCGTTCCGGAATCTGAATGTTGAATTTTTCAAGGTTTCTAGTTCGTTTTCCATCCCGACTCCGACTCCGCTTTTCTTTTCTCTCTCTTCTTCGTTGGTCGTTTTCCTTTGGTTTTGTCCTGTGCCTTAGGTATTTTCTTTTCGGCCTTGGGAATTTTTCTTTTTTTTTTGGAAAACCTAGAACCGGAACGGAAACCGAACTTGGAATTCCTTCCAAGTTCTATTTTATGTTCCTTTCCCGGTCTTGGTTCCACCTCTTTTGTTTTTTACCTTGCGCGACTTTGGTTTTGTTCCAGCAGACGCGGAACCTGAACCGAACTCTGGAACTTTTCTAAAGTTCCAGGTCCTGGTTCCGCTCTGGTCCCGGTTCTGACTGTCTTGTTGTTTTGCCTCTGTTCCACTCATTTGGTCGCGGGATATTTTTCTTCCCTTCCCCTTATCTTTTTCTTTTTCTTTTTGTTGTCTCTTTGTATGTTGTCGAAGGCAGGATCGAGATGGAATCCGAAACTGAAACTTTGAAGAAGTTTCAGTCTCGGATTTAGTTCCGCCCTCGCCCCCGTTGTGTTTCGCCCGGGATCGATTTTTGCTCTGATTCCACCTACGTTTGTTTCGGTCTTTGTCCCTTGTGTTTGGTCTATTTTGCAGACGCGAAGCTGGAATGTGGGCTGAACTTGGAAATATTGATTATTTCCATGTTTTGTTTCTGTCCCGACTCCTGTCCTGATTCTTCCTGGTTCGGGTCTTCATTTGGTTCCAGTCCCGTTTTCATGTTGTTGGTTTGTTCTGTCCCGGTTCCACCTGGTTCGAGTCTTCATTTGGTTCCGGTCCCGTTTCCGCGTTGTTGGTTTGTTCTGTCCCGGTTCCACCTGGTTCTGGACTCGCTCGGGTTTTCTCCAGAGTTCGGGATTTTTCTTCCTCCTCCGGATTTTCCTGAAATCCTATGTTCCCTTCTTTTTTTTTGAAACTTGCGGAATGTCTCCTCCTTCGCGAAAATCCATCCTGTGCACATTTTCCCAAAATCTGGTAGAATGTGAAGAAATGTGGAGTAATTCGACTTTTTAACAAATGATGATGCATTTTATGATTAAGTCATGCTATTTTGAGATCTCACATGTTGTTCCTTAATTGATAATGATCGGATTAAGTTCCTAGTAGGTGTTTTCATGTTTATTCCACTGGAATCCGCCTAGCTCGGATTTCTCTGAAATTCCTCCCTGGCTTGGATTTCGCGGATGGACCTGAAACCCGAATTTTGATATGATCATTTTATTTGGAGATTTAATGGCACCTTGCTAACATATGATTCATTTTAGTGATGATTTTGGTTAATTAACCTCTATTTGTGTGATCTTTGCTGTGGTTCTTTTTGTTGAATGCAGGATTAAATCCTGCACATGATGATATCTCTCAAGAAAGTTGGCTGTAAAGTGTGCCTCAGACCCATTCAACATAAGACTCCTCAAGGAAAAGTCGCTAAGACCCCCTTGTTGTCTAGACGACTGGTGGTTTGATTATGTTCATTTGAAATACAAAGGGTCACGAAGACATTTCGGTCGCTATGAGTTTCTATGCCTCTTGTCGATCGGTGTGATGTCTCGGTGACAAAGGTGGAGGTGGTGTCGACATGAGGTCTCGTCGACCAAGCAAGGTCTCCCCGAAGTAAAATGAGCTCTCGTCGAAAGAGGAGACTTCGATGTAATGTCTCGGTGAAAGAAGGAAGTCTCGCCGACATGAGGTAATATCGACGTAAGGTCTCGCAGATCCATTGGAGTCTTAGCGAAACGGAATGTCATCAGAAGGATCTCACCGAGAGAGAGATGGCTTCGGCAAGATGTCTCACTAACAGGGTGAACTCTTGCCGAAATGAAACCGCATCGGGGAGAGTGGTTTGCATTCGCCATGAAGTCTGGCTGAATGGTAAAGGTCTCACCGAAGGTTCTCCCTTTAGTGTGATGTTTGTGCGACTGCGAGATGTCTCGGCAAAACAAAGTGGGTTCAGCGAAAGGTCTCCCCAACCACGGAGAGTCTTGCCAACAGAATGAGCTCGCCGAAAGATTTAGGGCTCGGAAAAATGTCTCACTGACTTGCCATGGTGTCACCGATAGAGTTGTGGTTTCAGCAAAAGGTCTCGCCAACCAATCAAGGTCTTCCCGACTGAAATGAGTTCATCGCTGAAACAGGTCGGCTTCGCTATGAGGTCCTGTCGACCCGATAGGGTCTTGCTGATACAAAATGAGCTCGAGGAGAATGGAAGGGTTCGACATAAGGTCATGCCGACTAGCGATGGTCTCGCTAACATGTCTTCTCTCTTCGGTGTAATGGAATGCGCTCAATGAAAGGTCTCGCCGACCCAGAGATGTCTCGGCGACAGGGCGTGAGTTCGAGGTGAGGTCTTCCTGACATGATAAAGTCTCCCCAACATGGGTGTGCTCACCAAAGAAAGAAAGGCTCGCTGAGAGGTCTTGCTGAGGGAATGTTGTCTTGCTGATAGGTTTTGTGGTATCGATATGACTTGCGCAGCTTGATGGCAGGTCTTGCCAACCGTCTTATGCTACGTCGATGGCTGCTATGAGGTATAATCACATCGGTGGGACATGATTAGTGTCTCGCCGACATGCATTTCCATTTGAATGACCTTTGATCACCCGAGAATCTTGTGTGGCCTTTGGTCCGCCAATCAGAAGAAGCTAAAGGGGTGGACCACTGACAGTTTGACTGATTGACCACCCCTGTGAAGGAAATCAACATAATGTGAATGACATGAACTTACTGTGTGAATGAGCCGATGGAGTAGCTCGGGAGTGATGGTATTTGGATCTAACAGGGGAGGCCGAAACTGTTTCCAGAAGGGGTCAACGTGCAGAAAGGTCTGGAGCAAGAAGAAAGGAAGAAAGAGGAAGAAACCATGAGTCACAAGGACAGTTGTGGTGTCCACTAACAGAGGCAAATCGGTATTAATGGTGATACTTTGGAGCATTCAAGGTGGCTCCGAGGGAGTTCCAAGATGGACACAAAGGCATGAAGTTAATGTTGTAGCTACAAAATATCTGAGATCACCCCAGAACAATCCTTCACTGACATGGATAGCAGGGATTCACATTAAAAGCAACATTAACTATAGCTACAAAAGATCTGAGTACCGACCCTCCTACAACCAGCAGATATTTTGTAAACCCTAAAATAGGGGCCAACGCCTTCTTTTTGGGGACATTCTGTATATATGGCATTTTGCCTCTTTGTAAAAGAGAGAGGGAGGGAGTTAGTTAGTTAGTTAGTTAGGAGGAGGAGGAGAATTGAGTAGATGTATCTTTCCAGTTTCTTAGTATAAATGGAAATAATTTGTTGTCATGGATTTTCTGTACACTAGTGATTGTGCCAGATTTGTAAATGTTGCTTATCTGTTTCACTAACAGTAGAAGCAACCAGATTAAAATATACTTCATGTTGTGTTCCAGAATGGTGTTTGTCTTGAGTTAATCATTTGATTTGAGAAGCTTTCAAGGAATGAAGTTTGATTTTATGTTTTGTTTAAATGGTGACTTGCAATATGTTATCAAAATCAACACTGTGAATGAATGAAACTATGTGTTAATCACAAGTTAATTTTGTTTTGTAGTTTTAGTTAGGAATTAATTTAAAGGTAACAAGTCTGGTTAAGTTGGATGAATTAGTATTCTTTTTTGTTCCAAAGCTCTGATCTATCTTTTTATGTTTCTTTAAAAATCCTGGTTAGAGTAGGTTTAAGTTTATGTTTGATCTTAGAACAATCCATAAGCTCAACACCAGCAGGCCCCTTGAACATTATTGTTACATTGACCATTGAGCAACACCAGCACAGTTGAGAACCAACTACAAATACCTTGGGAGCTAAGATATCCATGTCTTGTCTTTCTCTTTCAGGAGAAACAAAATAGCAATATTTTGTTTGCACGTTGTTGTGTCATTGAGACCTGTCAACAGTTCCATACACCAGTTCAAATGGAGACTTTCTAATTTCCTTCTTTATAGTAATCCCATCCACCCACGCAACCATTCTTAACTTTGAGTCCCATGCCTTCTTGTTCTCATCTAACATCCTTCTTATGATTTTCAAAAGACTTTTATTACTAGATTCTACCTGACCATTTGCTTGTGGGTGGTAAGGGGTAGCATAAGAAACATTAATGCCATATGTGTTGCAGAAATTTTTGAATTCATTAGACCTAAAACACATCCCATTGTCTGTGATCAACCTTAATGGTGTGCCAAATCTAGTTATGATACTCTCCATCAGAAAATTTATCACAACCTTGCTTGTTTCTTGCTTAGTTGGGATTACCTCCACCCATTTAGTGAAATAATCAGTTGCCACTAATATCCACTTATGTCCTCCACTTGATTTTTCTTGTATTTCCCCAATAAAATCAATTCCCCATTGATGGAAAGGGGCTTCTACTTGTACATGTCTAAGCAGTAGGACTCCTTGATATTTCATCTTTCCTGAGAATTTCTGACAAGCTTCACACCTCCTTATGTATGCAAAAGAGTCATTCAAAACCTTAGGCCAATAATAGCCCGCCTTGAGAATCTTATGTGCAATAGTTTTGGCAAAATAGTGACCTCCACATACCCCTTCATGCATCTCCCTCAAGACATTGTTTTCCTATGATTCATCTAGACACAATAATAGCACTCCATCCCTATTTTTCCAAAATAGATCACCTTCTATGAATACGTACTTGGATGCCTACAACTTTAGTGTTCTCTTCTTATTATCATTCAATCCTTCAGGGTACTTCATGTGTCTAAGATAATACACTATGTTTGTGTACCAATGAGTATGTTCAATGCTTGCAATTGTACCATCCTCATTTTCCACATTACAGATTTGGTTAGCTTCAATGTTTTCTTCTGCCATTAGCTTGGCTAGACCCTATCCCCTTACTAACTTGGTAATCTGAATTTCCATATTAAATTCTTAGATCTTATTGATCCATCTACATCTCTTCCCTGTCGCCTCTTTTTGTACCAAGATATATTTCACAGTTGTGTGTGGTACATATGCAATTACTTTGGCTCCAACTAGATATGGCCTGAAAGCTTTTGTTGCTTTGACCAATGCATAAGCTTGTTTCTCCATAGTATCATACTTTAACTTTGACTCATGCAGTGATTTGATAAAGAAGGATACATGTTGCTCATAACCTTCATCATTATTTTGTAACGTAACAGTCGTTGTGGTGTGGAATGAGGCAAATGAAAATATTTGGAAGGGTTTAGCAAAAACATGAGACTTTAGAATAGGGGCTTCTTTGATGGCTTTCTTGATGGATATAAAGGCTTCCAGGGCTTCTACAATCCAATCTATCTTTTCTCCCTTCTTCAACATTTTGGATACAGGTTTAATGATTTCAGCGAAATTTGACACAAATCTCCTAACAAAGTTATTTTTTCCAAAAAATGATTGAATGGCTTTGATAGTTTTGGGAATGGGGATTTTGTCTATGGCTTCTACTCTTTCAGGGTCTATTCTAATCCCTTCTTTTGATACAATATGCCCCAAAAGCTTACCCTCCATGACAACAAAGTGACATTTCTTAGGGTTGAGGCTGATACCATATTCCAAAGCCTTGATGAATACTTTCTCCAAGTGTTCTACATGGTCTTCTGCCCTTTTGGAATAAGCAGTGAGGTCAACCTGGTACACTACCATTATAGCATTGATTAAATCTACAAATTCCACATCCATGGCCCTTTGGAAAGTTGCCCCTGCATTTGTGAGACCAAATGGAATTCTCACATAAACATATGTCCCCAATGACATAGTAAAAGTTGTCTTGTATTGCTTAGACTCTTTAAATCTGACCTAATTATACCCAGAAAATCCATCCATCATTGACAACAACTCACATCCTGTTACTTTGTGCAATATGGCTTCCATATTTGGGAGCGTGTAATTATCTTTAAGGGAGGCAACATTTA
>VDFB02373567.1:0-32478 GCA_007258455.2 Sequoia sempervirens
TCATGAAGTTTTGACCAAGTTAAGGTTGTCAGACATACGAGTTTTTTATATTCTTTAAAAGTTGTGATAAAAATTCATAATTAATTATTTACTTGGAAAAAATTACAAAAATATGCATCACATCGGGACATGAGTCCTCTACTTATATCTAAAATCTTATAAAAAAATATTATCATTTTATTGTGGTTAGGGTGAATTGAGACGGACACCTGCATTTTCCCTAAAATTTAAGTACTACTACATTGAAATTTCAAATTTTTCATGACCAGATTTAAAAAAAAAAAAAACCTAATAGTTTAGAAACTACATTCAATTTTCCACGTATTCTATTCTTATATGTTTTTGAAATAATATAGATAACTTATTCAAATTTTTATGTCAAGTTGCCTAACTCTAATTTTTCTGAATTTTCATTGCCACTTAAGGGCCTATTTTTTCCATGATGATCATGTACATACTCTAGATTAGGATCTTTCACTTGAATATAAAATTTGTGTGGTTTTTGTTCATGATTCTTGCATTTCCTAGTCTTCAAACTATAACCCTAATTCTAATTGAATTATAAACCTAATTGTACTCTAACCCTACTTTTACATAAAATCTAACCCTATCCCTAACCCAAACCCTAATCTTAACCCTACTACTAATTGAACCCTAACCCTAACTTATCCCTAATATTAACCCTAACCTTGATTGAACCCTAAGCCTAAACTATCCCTAGTACTAACCCTAACCCTAACCCTAATTACACATTATTTAAAAACTAATTGAACTATAAACCTAACCCTAATTCAACACTAAAAATAACCTTAAATATAATACTAACCCTAACCCTAATACTAACCCTAAACCTAATTAAACCCCAATCAAACTCTAATTGAACTCTAACCATAAACCTTAATTGAATTGTAATTCTAATTAAACTCTAAGCCTAATTGGACCCTAGGCAACCTTAATTGAACCTTAACCCTCAGCCTAATAGTAACACTAATTAAACCCTAATTGTAATCCAAATTTAACCTTAACCCTAATTTAACCCTAACCCTAATTAAATTATGATTGAACCTTAACCCTAATTGGACTCTAGCCCTAACCCTAAACTTGAATTAAATCATAACCCTAAATGAACCCTTTAACCTTAATTGAACACTAACTTGAACCCTAAGTGCAAGCCTAGCCCTAATTATATATTTGAACCTTGAACCTAACCCTAGGTAATATCAAGTTTAACCCTAATTGAACCCTAACCCTAACCTTAACCATTACTAAAATTAAACCCTACTCGTAATTTAGCACTAGCTCTTACACTAATTGAACCTAACCCTAACCCTAACCCTAATTGAACCTTAACTGAACACCAACCCTATTTGAACCCCAAAACTCACCCTAACCCAAATATTTATCAAATAACCCTATCCCTAACCCCAATTAAACCCTAACTGAACCTTAATCCTAATTTTACCTAAATCCTAACCCTAATTGAACCCTAAATCCTATTTGAACCCTAGCCCTAATTGAACCTTAACCTTAACCTTGACAATAACCTTAAATAAACCCTAATCATAATCCAAATTGAACCTTAAGCTTACTTAAACTCTAACCCTAATCAAATTATAACCCTAATTAAACCCTAAGTCTAATTGAACATTGTAGTGTAGGAAAATGCATACCCATGCATTTTCACGCTTGTTTGGGCCCACCTTGCTTTTTTTATCCTTATTTATGTCTTAATTGGTCCTATTTTGTATCCACAAGCCTAATAAACTATATCTTTTAATGGCTAATCTCAACAAACATCAAAGGGGAAATGATTATAATTCAATGATTATGGTTGTGTCCTTGATTTTTGGAATAGGAATAATAAGACACATAGGGTGTCTTTGTCCCCCAAAAGGTATTGGGACCCTAATTTCAAGTGTGCCTTAAATGGGCCCCTTTTTGTAGTCTGTGCCCCAAGTTTCGTGCCTCGGGACTAAGATCCCCCTTAAGGTATTTTCGGGATTTAATTTCAAATTTTGGCAGGATTTAGCCTCCTTCAATTAATGAATTCATATGTCGGCTTGTTGTGGTGTAATTCCGGGATATTAAGCATGGATAAGTACAAATACAAGGTTCATTCTCTCATTTTCATATAACAAGATATCTAAACATTCTAGCAATTTCAAGAAAGTATTCAAGAGCATTTCATCAAGCATTTGGAGCCATCATCAAGATTCAAGCATCATATCAAGGATATTGTTGCATCATGTGTGTTATTGTGCTAACAATTGTGATGTAGGGTTTATGATTCAAGCAAGTGTTTTGTGCAAGATCTACATCCTTCAAGCAAGAGTCAAGAACCACATCCATTGTAGCCATTTCAAGCATATTTGCAGCAGCTTATTACAAGGGTTTGGTGAGTTGCAACATGGTATTTTGTTCATTCATCATTTGCCTCCATTTCATTCTATTTCAAGGTTTAATTCCAAGAAGGGGTTTGACCAAGGAAAACCCCCATTTACTAACAATCAACAAGTTTTTCATCTCTTGTGTGCTTATGAGTGTAGATTTAGGTTGATGACTTGAAAATCATTTGAAGTGAAAAGTTTCAAATTTGCATTGCAAAGTTGTCATCTTCATGGAAACTCACCTATAGGCCAAATCTGGAAGTTTCAAAATCTGAGATCAGAGAAGAAGGAAGTGCAGACATCAACCCTCAGGATCACATTCAAAATTTTTAGAAATTTAGATTAGGACTAAGATGGTAGCAAGGGCATCTTAGTCTTCCAAGTGGAATTTTTCATAGATTCTTTCGGATCCTCTTCCAGCATCCGAAGATTCCACATTTCTCCCAAAAAACAACAGCAAGACTAATAAGACAGTACAAGGATGTCTTAGTCCTCCATAGCAGATTTTGACAACTTCTTTGCATTTCCAGAATCCTCATCACATTTCTAGACTTCCCAGGTACATACATCATAACTTCATGTTGCTTAATTTCATCATTTGCATCATTTATTTAGCTTGCATTACTAGGTTTAGTGAGTTGAATGTTAAGTTGTCTTTTCCAAGCTTTTGCTTGGTGGTGAACCCCTCAAAGCTTAAAGAACCCCCCTCCTAGTTCTTCCTTGTTGAGAATTGACTCACCTTCGAGGTTGATAGTCAATCCAATTTGGATCCCTAGGACATCCTTGAATGTCAGTTGGAGAATAGTGGTGTTCTATGACCTAGGCAATAAAGCATCCCCATTTTTCATATTGTTCAAACCTTAACCCTAACTTTAGCAATTACCATAATTATACCCTAACCCTAATTATATTGTAACCTTAATTAATTTGTAACCCTAATTAAATTGAACTCAAATCCTAATCCTCAACCCTAATTGAACCTTTACCATAATTGAACACTAACCTCAACCTTAACCCCCATATACAACTATGTAATGTCTCTCAACATAATTTATTAACAGGACTAAATATAATCTCATTATCTCAATAGAGTAAGATTTAAAAATAAGCACTAAACTAAATAAAAAATGGCAAAGGTATACAAATTCCACCATTACACTTATACTAGAACAATTGACTTAGTTTAATTTGAAAAGAAACATGTTCAATAGTAAAATAGCCTAAATTAATTACCTTCAAAATTGATGTCAAGTTTTTTAAAATACAAGAGAACTTATTTTAATATAGTAACTTTGAATGGGAATTTTATTTATAATTAGAAAATGATTTATGTTAAGTGAACTTATATCAAATATATTAAATTGATATTTTTATATATGTAATTTAATTTTTTTTAGTCTGTAATGTCGTAAAATTGTACCCTAGGGCAAATTTCATATTTGCGCATTTGACCCTGCATTTATTGCACCTAGCTGCATTTATGACAAGAACCTTATGGGGGAATTTTGTGATTTCAAATCCATATTAAAGACCAATGATGAAGCGACAACAATCTATCACCTGATTTCCTGAAAAATGATGAGTTGGACATTCGTGCGGCACAGTAGCATCCCTAAGTTTTTTTATTTAGAAATGGGGAATCTTGGAATCTTTAGCTCACAACACATGTCCCTACTGTCAAAATTTGAGAGTAACGAATCCTCAAGTACCCATGCAACAACACAAAACTCATTCCTTTGTAAGCTCATTTTGTAAGTTCTTGGATTCTAACACTTCACTCTCTCACTCTGCCTCTACACTTTTGCTCTTCTCTTCTCAATCTTGCTTCTATGACAAAGCTCTACTAGACTAGAAGGTCCCTCCAACAACCAAAGCTCTCTTGCAAGCAATCAACGATGCATCCGTCAAGTTAAGAGGGGGTCACGAACTGTTGGTAACACTCTCTTGCTTCTTGTTTATTTATGAATAGATAACTTATTGTAGCTTTATCTTGTAATATAAGTTGTCCTCCTTGAGTAGGATTTGATTTTATCACTTTGTGTTTGTTTACTTTGTGTCCATTTTCTCTATCTATCTAGCTGTTTGTGGAGGTGGGAACACCAAAATGGGGGTTTGATTGCGGCAAGCCCCAAAACATCTCCAACATTTTCCCTTGTTCATCTTGTGTATAGGTTGTTTGAGAAAATCTTGGAGGAAGATCTAAAATGCAGGACCCTTTGTAAGTTGGCTCTCCATTTTCCTTGTGTATTTCTAGAATTTTTTGCTTTATGTCAATCTAGTTAGATAAACATACCTCATATCTGAGCTAGTTAGTAGGTCTATGGCATTTCTATCTAGAGGTTTAGCACTTTGTCTGTTTAGGACGCCAACGTGCCTCTAGGACCCTAGCATGCCGCATTAGCGTCCTCTTGTGCTAGTGTCCTACTCCTACGCTTTTTTCCTCTGTCCGAGATATGCTCCTTCTATGATAGATATCTTAGTATCTTGCTCTTTCAGTCTCTAAAGTAGTATGTCTGGTTACCCTTGTTGTTATTTTTCCTTCGAGCTATTCTTTGCAATTTCTTCATTCTGCCTTCTAGTTTGATTAAACAAAACCTGAGGTAGTTTAGGGTATTTTGTTCCCTAGGATTCTCTTGGAAAGAAAGACGCTCATGAGTAGTGAATCACCCTTCTTTTCACCATAAGTAGTGACTCTCATATCGCTTGAATAAACAAGCATACTTTGGATAATTTTTCTTGGATGTGGATGAGGAAAATCCTCTATCTAACATGGATTATGGTGTTCCTATACCTCACCTTGAAGACCATATTCCTCTCCTCAATTGGGATACTATGGAAATTTTCATGGATCTTGAATCCTCTAAAAAGGTAATTAAGATTGGAAAGTGCCTTTCTCCAGAGGAAGCTGAAGAATATTTTGATCTATTACATTCCCACCTTGATATCTTCGCTTGGTCATATGAGGATATGCCTAGTATTAATGAGTCCATTGTGGTCCACAATATCATCCTATGCCCAATTAGAAAGCCTGACAAATGAAATATCTGAAAGATGAATATGAAGGTCGCATTGTTGGTTAAGATTAAGATAGAGAAGTTACTAAAAGCAAGCTTTATCCGTCCAATCGACTTTTCACCTTGGATCTCAAATATCATGTCTGTTAGCAAACCTAACAGTCGTATTCATGTTTGCATTGAATTTCATGATCTTAATAAGGCTTCTCTTAAGGATGATTTTATGTTACCTAATATCGATATGATTGTAAACTCGACTGCAAACCATGACTTTCTCACTAAACCACTTCATTGGGACAACTTACCTAGTGGGTAGACTAAGGTTCCACTACCCCAGAGTGAGCAACATATGTTATGGAAAAACAACCCCGTCTCACATTGCGTTGAAACGATTGTGCTTGATCCTTTATTTTTGTTTATTTATCTTGGCCTTTGATAGGGTATGATCATGTATCTTTGTTATTGTCGCATACTTAAGTGTCTTGGATGTCTACTTTAGTGTGAGTTTGACATGGGGTCATCCTCTCACTAAAGTGGGGGCAAAACATAGTAATGGAAAAAGTAGTCTTTTTCCTTACTTGGTTTGATAATTGACATTAAAATTTAACTAATGATATCTTGGAGTGGTGTACACATTCACACTATTCTAGGACCTTTATTTGACTAAAACATGCCTTAATTGATCCTTGGAAAGGGTGTTTTAAAGTGTTGTAACACACTTTCACACTTTTCTAGAATGTATTTGCTTAATTAAGCCTTATGGTCCCCTTTTTGAATAAAATGTACATAATGTGCATACCTTGTTTAAGTGTTGTAAAGTGTTATAAGGCACTTTCACACTTATCTAGGTGGTCATGAATTAATTTTGGGTAATTGGAGTAATTAACCTGTTTTAATTCAAATTTAAGCCTTAATTTTGACACCTCCCAAAGATCTATCCTGACACTCATAATTTAATTAACAAAATATTTCATTGGGCAAGGTTAGGTCCTAGAAAATTGATCCAGGACCCATTCGCCCTAGGTGGCGAATGGGTCCTCCCTTAATGGGACCCCTCTTTTTGAATTTCATTATGGGAGGAATTTAATAATGTTTCTTTCTAAATCTGGTGTTGGCCTTAATTATTTTAATTGCAACGTTAATATCCTAATTTAGTATAAATAAGGGGTTAATTCACATTTTTTCTCCTAGCAAAACTTACAAGCATTCTAGCAATTCATTTTAAGCCTTCAAGAATTCAAGTGATCAAGCATTAAAGCATTACAAGAGCATTCATAAGGCATTTCAAGGCAGATTTCAAGAGTTTATTATAGCAATTCAAGGTCATATCATCATATCAAGGGTTTGATGCATGCATTCATGTTGTTGAGCTAAAGAAGTGGATGTAGCATTGAATATCTACTTGCAACCATTGTTAAAATCACATTCAAGGATCCAAGATCTATATTCTTCATGGGCACTACATGTTAGTTTGTGGATTTGTTTCACAAGACATCATCCAAGGTCACATCAATTGTGTATTTCAAGTTTCACGCTTCATTTCATCATTTGGTTTGATTACCTACAAGGGGTTTGACTGAGGAAAACCCCCATTCACTAACAAACAATTTTTTCTATCCTTGAGTGTGTGATTGCAAATTTACAAGTTGAAGAGCAATGTTTGGAGCAAAATTGTCAATGTTGCAAAGTTGCAAAAGTTGTCATTCAAAGTGCAAAATCAAAGAATCAAAGCTACAAAATTGCATACAAAGTTTTAGAAGTTGATAAAAGGGAATTAGAGAGTGTAGACATCAAGGAACAAGACCTTGAAATTAGTTTTTCGAAACCCTAAAAGGACCCATTAGACACTAAAGGCGAATGAGTCCTCTATAGCTCAAAAACGTCAACTTTTTAACTAGGTACATAGCTTTTTATGCTCTAAAAACTTCCCCCATAGTTGCTATAATAGTTAGGTAGTATATTTTATTGTTATTTGCATCTTATTTTACACATTTAATTGGAGTGTTTAGGGTCTTAGAAAAATTAGTGGTTCATCCTCTTGCTCATGCATTTGGGTCTACCCTATTTTTCCCCTGTACAAGAGTATTGAAAGGAAGACGCTTAGAAATTAAAATTAAAACTCAATCATCAACTTAATGAGTGATGATAGCTCAGTTTCAAGGTATGTCACTCCCACATGACTCGTTGACTATAGACCCTTTGGGGATCCAAACTCTGGCCCCAAATTGTTTAAATAATCAAGGCCTTTCCAAACTCCCTGCATAATCCTAGTGCTAGAAGAAACAAAGTTGGCAATGCTAATAAGAGAAATGACTGATCATTTTCAAACCCTGATGATGACTCAACCCTAATGAGCCTACACAACAATAGTATGATTACTGACGAAAAAATCAATTATATCATTGTAAATTAATATTTTTTCCCATTTTTTGTGCAATGACCTAGATTTTGATATAGACAATGTACGATGATATAGTGATGGTGATTGTAACATCATAATGATATACATATTTGTATGGATCCATACATTTGTATAGATTTTGATGCTCAAATATACAAGCCCCAAAAATATTTGCTTTGATTTTTCCTTGCTTAGATTTAAGCATTTAGATAGGAATTTCTACCTAGGTTATTGGACATTTTGGATCATGCAATGGCGATGTCTATTTTTCTCCATGATGCATATTTTTTTCTCAAGCTTGAATCGCTCAAAAAAAGGATGGAAAGTCATAGATTTAGTTTTCTAATACCATGTTGGAGTTGATTGTTGAACCCCACAACTCCTAGAAATCACCTACAACCAAAACATGTATCACAAAGAGAAAAATAATAATTGGCTTTGCTATTCAACCTTGAGAATTGTATTGATAAAAAAAAAATGAATGATTGAATGTACAATAATGAATCTTTATGGAAAGAAAAACGAAAAAAATAACCCTAGATAAAACTCTAGGTGAATTAAATGACAAGTTTCCTCATCCTATATTATGAGACAAAAAAATACATGACCTAAAAATTAAAAATGCATATCTCCTAAGTTTAACTTAAGTGTAATAAAGTAAAAAATTGACATAATAATTAATTAACTAGGTGATTGCCTATTTTACTCTAACACCACACTCATTGCAATATATACACAAAATCAATGCCTTAATTTATTTATGTATATTTTTATGAAATGCAATGGTCTGTCTCTATGTAATTATAAAGACCTATTTTTCCTTATTTTATTTTATTTTCTATAGCCATAATGCTAGGTAGCAAGCTCTTTTATTCATGAGATTGTTGATCATAGAGTTGAAATGGAATTGGTGGAGTTTGAGACCTTAGAGGTTAAAAAAGTTCTATCAATTTTTTTTTCTCTAAGTCATATGGAGATGCAAGAGAAGAGAATACTAGGATTTTAGGAAACTTGCATGCAAAGTGATTAGGCCCTCTACCACGTCCATGAATCTCTTAAATCTCTCAAATGTAAGAACTTAGAAGATCTATCCCTACACCAATTTCTTTGATAACGTGTTAGAATCTATAAAATAGATGAAAACATAAAAAATAGTGTAGAAAATAGAAACTATTAAACTATAAGTATAAATTATCAAATATTAAAATAAAATTATAGAGTTAGAATCAAATGCAAGAAATACAAATGTCCCTAAATGAAAAATAATTTTAAGAGAGCTCAAAAAACATGAATGCATATAGACTATGTGAGATGGAGGAGTTGGCAAATACAACCAACAAGGAAAGTATACTAAAAGTATCCACAAATAGGAAATTGCAACTCCCATGGAAGATGTTGAAAACTCATCTAAATCACATTAAAACCCACTTTATTAACCTAAGCAAGTTTAAATAAAAAGTACAGAAAAAATTATACCAAGAAAATAAAAAGCATACACTAACATATCCAAAAATGGAAGTACAAACAAAGAATGTGAACTTTTGACAAAATGCCTCAAAAAAATGTGTACAAAATGTGGAGGCCCCTGAACTATTTAACAAAATGTCTAAAAGAAATGTAGTTTCATGGAATGTCATGGCCATTGCAAGATATGCACAAAATGAATGCCTTAGTTTATTAATGCAATTTCATGAAATGTCATGGTCTATCTTTGTGTAATCAAATTGACCTATTTTTCCTTATTTTATTTTATTTTCTATAGGAATAATGCTTATTAATAGGTTCTTTTATTCATCAAATTGTTTGTCATGGAGTTAAAAAGGGAATTGGTGGAGAGACTGAATGAGAAAAACCATTTGCTTATTTTCACAACCCTTGAAACGATGCAAAAAATTTAGAATGATGAAAAAAATATTTAAAAATTAAAAATAAAAATTAGCTATCATAATGATGACAGTGGCAAGAATAATAGATTGGATGATTATAATTAAATTGATTAATATCTTATTAATAAGAAAAATATTATGAAAACAAGAATCCAACAAAAATGAAGAAACAAACCCAACAACAATATAAGAAGTCTAAATCTTTGTTGTATGAACTCTCATAAACAAGTTTATTGAATTGAAATATAATAATTCAGCAGTGTACAACTTTGTAACCTGTATGTAGGTCAATGGGGAAAACTCAAAACACTTGGGCAGAAATTTCAAATTCTAAGAAGTCTATATTCAACAGCAGCTTTTCTTTCATGGATGTTTCCGCCCGTGATGCCCACCTAATTTGAATAGGTTTAGCTTTCCAAGAAAAGTATAGGTATATTTTTCATGGATACGTCATTCGTGACAGAATAACCAACTACCCAATACTACTGATCTTTCAACAGTAATATCCACAGTATTCTACAATACTATCGAATTTTCAACGATAATATCCACAGTATTCTACAATACTATTGATCTTTCAACGATAATATTCACATTATTCTACGAGAAACTATGGAATCAATCGTACACCATATTTCGAAGAAACCAAAAGCCTTTTCCCCTGCTTTGGAATGTACCAAACCAATGTTGATATTAATTGATATTTTAATTACTTTTGTTTGTTACGCTTGGGACAAACAAGTAGGAATTTATATTCATCAAACTTATCTCTGTAGTTGCAATTCTCTTTTAAGTGGGCTAATCTTAAACGTTTGCTTTAACCGGGAAATTATCTCACGCCGGAAAACCAACTTTCAGGCAGTTGAAACATACCTCGCCTCACAGGTCTGATAGCAAATTTTGACTCCCAACTAATATTTTCATTCAAAAGGCTAAAAAATCTTGTGTAGCTTCCTTGTAAACGCATCCACTTCTTCGTCTGCTTCTTCTTCTTTGTTCCTTGGCAGTATTTGACCTTTATTTTAACCTATTTATGCTTCCACATCATCGCCACGCTAGATTTGACCTTCACATGTACGTCATCAGATTTGTGCACGTAGACGTTCTGGTGTGGAAGACCGCAAGCATCTACAAGGAAGGAGTTTATGTCGATAAAATCCCCCACCTCCGTCTCCTGCTGGAGAGTTTTTAAAATATTCGTCATTCAACAGGTGGTTGGTGAGAGCCCTTAGTGCATCATTACCGTAAGCATCCACATCAAGAGACGGTGACAATAAATTTGTGTAGTCGTCCTCGTCGAGGTTAAATCACAATATAATGATTTTATGGGACGCGGCTTCATCGGGACCACATCATGCATGACCTCTCTTGCAATAAAATTATATACTAGCAATTGCACCTTCGTGTGCAATAGGTACGCCGAAAGTGTGGAAAGTCAATTAGAAAAAAAATTGGTCTATTTTTTGAATACGCTTGTATAGAATGCGAGGTCAATTGGTAGGTCATTTAGCAAATAATGTTGGTTGTACAATAAAGGTCTAAATGGAGAAGTGTGAGCTTCAAATAATATATGTATCCACTTATAGTGATCTAAATATGACCAAAATAAAACCTCTAAATCCAAAAGATAATCAGGTTTCATTACCAAGAGAGTCATGTTATATTTTCAATAAGGAGAGAGAGGAGATATAGTGATAGAAAGAGGGAGAGATAGAGAGGGGAAGATTGTGTGAGAGAGGAGTTAAGGCGATAAAGATATAGGTGGAGATGGAGATGGATATGGAGAAGGAGAGTGGTATGGAGAGAAGGAGAGGGGGAGATAAAGAACGAGAGAAGGGAGAGGTAGAAAGATAAAAATAGAAATGGAAAGTGATATATAGAGAGAAGTAGAGAGAGGGAGAGATAATGGGATAGGTAGAGAAAGAGAGAGAGAGAGAGAGAGAGAGAGAGAGAGAGAGAGAGAGAGAGATAAGAAGAAATATGGAGAGATAGAGATAGAGAGGCAAATAATATATTGATATAGAGGTCTAGGAAGAGGGAAAGGGAGGGAGAGAGGGGGAGAGAGGTAGATAGCTCAATAAAGAGAGAGATAGTGAGATAGAGCAAGAGATAGAGAGATCTAGAGGGAGAGAGATATAGAGACATATAGATGGAAAGATAGAGTGATAGAAATATATAAGGAGATATAGAGAGAGGGAGATAGGGGAGAGAGAAAAATAAAGAGAAGTAGAAATATATGAATAGTGATTGAGAGTGGGAGAGAAATAAGGAGAGATATAGAGGAAGAGAAAGATAGATAAGAAGGTAAGATGCAATTGCTAGTACACAGTACTCTTAAACATAAGATATATCCACCAATCTATAATTTTATATGACAATGTACTTTTAAGAAACTATATTTTATATAAATATTTGAAGTTAACATGTAAAGTTAATAAGATAGGTAGTTTAGAAGAATTCAAACGTTGTGAAAAATTGTTTTCCATACATAAAACAAACGGCTTGAAATGTTAGCTTGTTCTACCAGTTAAACGTGTCCTTCTCTAATCACTTTTAATATGAAACAAATGCCATGAGGGATTGTGAAACCGAGGGAAAAAATAATCTATTGCAGATTCATGCGCGTATACGCTGAGAATGCCAATTTCATTGCAACTTTGGCAAAACCATTATTAAGCCATTATTAAATTTTGGGATATTCTCTCCTTGAATGTTGTATGTGTTTAAAAAGAGATGAATTAGCACATAACAAATGGTGTTATTATTCTATATTTTCCCTCTTTTGATTTACTGGTTTTGTTGTATTGTGCAGTTGATAGCAAATGTTTCTTTTAGTAGTTAATTTATTGGTTATATTTTCCACTAAAAATCTATGGAAATTTTATTATTTGAAGGTCAAGGATACAAAACTTTTATAACTACCAGAGACAAATTCATAATCCCCACAATGCCTGCTACACAACTCTCTCAATTACTTTTTTGCTTTTAGGCTTTTGGACACAAGTCAATTTCAAGCGATACAGATGCAAATATAGTAAAGGAGGTGAGGTTTTTTTTTTAAATAATTGTTGTTTTCTGAGACTCATTTATGATGTGCTTTAATAATTTTCTATGCATTTTATGATGTGTAGATGCAAGAAGAATGTGATGGTCTGCCACTTGGTCTGAAGGTGATTGAGAGCTCTTCGCATGGGGAACCCCAACAGGATTGGAAAAGGGGGAAAAACAAGACTCTAAAGGAGAATATACATCATATTATCACATAAAGGGCTATTTAGATTGTTGCAGGTCAGTATTGACTCCTTAGAAGGTGCAACACTATTGTAGACAAATTTTTCTTAGACTTAAAGGTTATTTTTAGAGGGCAAGAAAGTATGTGGTGATGCACTATTGGATATTGGCATTTATGTTTGAAGCCTGCAAAGGTGTGATGCTTTTGCTATCTTATTTGAACTCGAATCTAATTAGCAATCTAAGGTCATTTGTCTTTCTTTTTTAATTCGATCTATTGTTATCATATTTTTCAACACTAAGCTGACTTGCCAGCACCAAACAGGGGAAGTACAACAATCCCATATGGAAATGGCTCTGAGCTATACTTCTCTCAGTATGATGTAATGCCATATTTGATCTTGTAACAAGAAAATGGTGTCAACAGTAAGAGGTTATGTAAAGGTTGCATAAGCTCATCCAAAAGAATAGTGGAGGCTTTTTGTCTTTCTTGACCTCAACACACACTTGGGTATTCTCCTTGTACACAGAAATCTTGGCCCCCTTTGATTTCCAAACTTTTTTCAGCACCTCTTCACTTTGTTGCTTTGCTCCCGCAAATGATCTTCCAAAACCCCATTCAGGTGAGCAAGAGAGAGAGATAGAGTAGGAGAGGAGGGAGAGACGAATTTAATAAGAGAGATCTATAGAGATGATGATATGGAATGATAGAGTGATAGGGAGAGAGGGAGAAATAGAGGGATAGAAAGATATAGGGAGTTATATAGAGAGAGAGAGGTGGAGAAAGGGATATATATAAGTTAGAAGAGGTATAGATGGGGAGATATATATATATATATAGATGGAAAAGAAAGAGAGATTTCTTTCTATCTCTATCTCACTCTCTATCTCTATATTTCTCATTAACTCTCATTATCTCTCTTCATCTCTCTCCCCTATTTCTCTCTATATTTGTCTTCCCTTCTCTCTTCCTCTATATATCTTTCTCTCTTTTCCTCTCTTTTCATCTTTTCCCTTTCTCTATCTCTCTCTCCCTTACTCTTTTTTTCTATCCTTACCTATCTCTCCTCTCTCTCCAATTTGAAAAAGACCAAGCTAAAAATTTAAATCAATAGTTTTGAGAGCCCTTGGAGATAATCAGTTTGATCATATATGTGCATTTGTCTCATCCGGACCATTCTCCTTTTTCAATCGCTTGTACATTGATGCGATGTTTTGTGCTTTAATGCAAATTAGATACCTAGCATACACTTCGGGCAAATGATTTGGATGGGTTGGATGGCTTTGGTTGGTGAAATTAGTATGAAATAATTCACTCTAAATTTCCCTCACTTCTGCACTATTAAGATTAGAAATAACCAGCGTATTATAGAATGGAAGATTTAGAGGGAGCATTCACTTGGTTTTACTGTCACAAAAAATGTTGGGAAATTTGTGTAAACACTCAGTGATCTTTGAATGAGAAGAAAAACCCTTCAAAAAAAACCCTTATAGGACAAGAATTAGCTCACCGCTAATTGGTAAGTTCTTGATTCAAATCATATTTTTTGTGTTTTTTTATTTTAATTCTTTCAAACCCTAGGTTTACATGGTTTTCTAAATACTTTCTTTTAAATTTGTAGACCCTAGATTCATATAGTATTAAGGATCTGGATGCTATGGATCTCAGCGTCATTTAATCACCAAAGTCGTAAAGAGTCCTACCCTGCATCTTGAGCACATAGACCACATCCATGGTTGTCACTGCCTTGTATTTAAATGGTTTGTTGGTGCCACAACATTATTTTATGTCAAACATAATTTGGTCAAAGCCATTGTGTAATTGGATCTTATCAACAAACAATTCAAGGCTCTCTTGGCCTGATCGCAAAGCAACTCAACTTGCTCCCTAGCCTCATGTGAGAGATCCAACAATCTCAAAGGAAGCATATCTAAAGTAGAGGCCATATCATGTATCAACTCATAAAATTGATTTGAAATTTCTTGCGTTTGCAGAAACAACCAAACACAACTCCCATCACTACCACAGTCCTCCAAGAAATACTTAATTTTCTACATGATAACATACAATTCTCTGAAACATTTCAATGTAGGAGGAAGGAAAATGCCCAAATCTTTGACTTCTTCGAAAAGTAGACAAAACCATATCTTTTCGCATGATGCAGACCGTATTTCTCCTCTGACATCCTCGAGGCTTCTGGAAAGACATTACTTGCTGAGCAGGAGCAATGAGAGCTAGTGAAAAAGATATAGCAGAAATGTCTATCGTCGACACAAGGACAAAACCTCTGGAAGCCCATCTCTTCTTCTGAAGTAGCCATACACTAGAGTTGACCACCTCTCCATCCCCTTACATTTTGGGCAAACCCAGATGGACGAGGTGCCTAATATGGATGAGCAAATCTCCATGGCACAAACCCTTGCCTTCCTCTACAATGCGACATTGCAAACTGTGACTATGGTTGGTCTTATTCTTGTAGACCGATTGGTATTAAGAAATTTACAAGTGCAATGTACCATTGAACCAATTGATTAATCTTCATATTGCAAATAGATGAATGCCCAGTCAACATAGTGTGGAATACATTTATTGCAACCTACTAAAGACAACCTACAACTATGTCCGACAACAAAAAATAGCAAAAATGAGTCCACGTAAACAAGGAAATACTGTGAAAAGTAGATGCATGAGAAATAGTAAAAAGTTGCGGATGGAATCAACAACGGGAAGACTTTCAATCGTCTCCAGGTCTTCTCTTACTATAGATTTGTAAACTTAGCTTGCTCTTGTTCATAGTGGATACGCCTTCGGCATAAATTAGACTAAGTGTTAATATACATCAATTACTATTGGTTTTTTTATTTTAAAGATCAAACATCGCAAACGAATAGTGTGACACAAAATGAATTAAGTTTTAAAAGATTGTATTAAATAAGTGACAAATAGTTTGGTTTTCAAGATGGGTATATCTTTTGGTTAGGATTTAGTTATACAATTAGATACTAATATGTTTTTGGTATTTTTATATTTGTTTATGAAATCTTATGTCTATGTTCAACAAAAACAAAGGTGCTACATTTGAGAGATTGTTTTTCTGCACGCAAATAGAGCTACATCTTTACTTTTGTATCAATTTCCAATTATTCAACATCCTTTTAGATGAAATTTTAGACATGATTGTGTTTAGCAAGTGTGGGGGAGAGGGCCCGATACTAGAGTGAGGTCCAATAGTGGGGATAGAAGTAGTCCTCAGTGGGCCCCATAGTGAAGCACCTTAATATCCAATTGTAAAACAATTTTTATCCATAAAATAAACCAAATGTGTCCAATCATTGTACAAATAAAAATTGTTTTATAAATGGTTTATATTGTCCCAAAAACAAATAATTATTCATAGTCTTACATGTTAGAGAATATTCAAAACCCATCTGACACCACCAACATATAATCCAAGTTGCTCTTGTATGACCCATAGCTTGAAAACATGTAGCCAAAATATAAAAATAGTATAACTCACACTCCCTTTACATATCACCCACTACATTAAATCACCATCACTATTTTGAAGGAATTGATGCCACATGAGCATCTAAGCACCAAGTTTGTCCCATCACCAAATCCAATAAAACCCATTCCCCTATCATACTTCTCCAGCAACACAATACTCAAGGAAAATCAATCATTCACATGTTTTCCATCAATCAAATTTCACTGTGCAACTACTGGTGCCTTCTCCTCAATTGCCACCTGCAACCGCCAAAAAAATTGTGTAAGGCCACCAAAATTGCCTCGGAAGCAAACAAGGATTGTGTGCCATAAATACATGTAAACTCTGCAATTGAAGGCACCGAAGCAAATTTTCAAATTTGAAAAAGCAAGACCAAAATTAAAGACTCCATACCAAACCAACATTGAACATATAAAGAGAATTACAAATTTAAAAATGCATTACTCAATCTTTGCCAATTTCCATTTAGTATGTCTCACTTTGATATTCATATCTAAATTTTCCTAGAGGTAGTGACTAAAAAAGCAGAAGCAACAACTAAATTAGACTATAAAGTTTCAGGTATTCTACTACTATTCATTCTTTATGCCTACAAATGCCAATTTGTTGTATGTTATGCAAATGTTTTTCACAAACTTGTAACTCAATATTCGAGGTTTCAACTTGATACTGTTTATATTAGGTTTTTTGTTTATATTCTTTATGCCTAAGAATGCCAATTTATTGTATGTGATGCAAATGTTCATCGTAGTGACCTACAACTCAATATTTGGGGTTTCAACTAAAATTGTTTATCAATGTCAATGCATTTTTGATGTACAATGTGATCTAGTTACACTCAATCTGCTCTAAGTGCATAAGATCAAGTGATTTTAGTTCAATTTTTAATGCCTACCAATGCTTATCTATTCTATAGGATGTTATTGTGTCACCCACTCCATTGTAAGTGATCAACCTATTAGGTTTTCACTTATTTTCTTTATGCCTAGGAATGCCAATCTGTTGTATGTGATGTAAATGTGTCACCCACTCCACTATAAGTGCCCAACCTATTAGGTTTTCATTTATATTTTTTATGTCTAGGTAGGAATTCCAATTTGTTGTATGCAATGTAAACATGTCACCCACTCATTTGTAACTCAATATAGATAGGGTTTCAACTTATATTGTTTATGAATGTCAATGCATTTTTGTTGAATACATTGTGATTGTTACACCAAATTTGCTTTAAGTGCATAAGATGAAGTGCTTTCAATTCAATTCTTAAATCTAATAGTGACTATATGTTCTATAATATGTTATTTATGTCACCCACTCCACTATAAGTGCTCAACCTATTGGGTTTTCATTTATATTATTTATGCTTGATAATGCCAATCTGTTGTATGCAATGTAAATGTGTCACCCACACACCTATAACTCAATATTTGGGGTTTCAACTTATATTGTTTATGAATGTCAATGCATTTTTGTTGAATACAATGTGATTGTTACACCTAATGTGCTCTAAGTGCATAAGACCAAGTGCTTTTAGTTCAATTCTTAAGCCTAACATTGTCTGTTCTATGGGATGTTATTATGTCACCCACTCTGTTGTAAGTGCTCAACCTATTGGGTTTTCATTTATATTCTTTATGCATGGGAATTCCAATCTATTGTATGCAATGCAAATGTGTCACCCACTCACCTATAACTCAATATTTGGGGTTTCAACTAATATTGTTTATGAATGTCGATACATTTTTGTTGAATACAATGTGATCGTTACACCAAATGTGCTTTAAGTGCATAAGACCAAGTGCATTCAGTTCAATTTTTAAGCCTAATATTGTCTATCTATTCTATAGGATGTTATTATGTCACCCACTCTGTTGTAAGTGCTCAACCTATTGGATTTTCATTTATATTCTTTATGCCTGGGGATGCCAATTTGTTGTATACAACGTAAATGTTTGTAACACTCACCTGTAACTCAATATCTAGGCTTTCAACTTATACTGTTTATGAATGCCAATGCATTTATGTTTTGTAACAATGTGATTGTTACACCCAATCTTCTCTAAGTGCATAACATTAAGTGATTTCAGTTCAATTCTTAAGCCTAACAATGCTTATTTGTTCTATAGGATTTTACCATGTCAATCACTCTATTGTAAGTGCTCAACCTATTGGATTTTCAATTATATTCTTTATGCCTAGGAATGCCTATCTGTTGTATGCAATGTAAATGTTTGTCACACTCACCCGTAACTCAATATCTAGGCTTTCAACTTATATTGTCTATGAATGTCAACACATTTATGTTCTATAATGTTGAAAATGGAGGTAATTATGTAGCTTTAAAATGTGTAAAACTATGATACAAGAAGATAGAAGTGACACAACATATACGTGGAGAAACCCTTTTGGGAAAAAAATCCACCACTATAATCAATAGTGCTTGTATTATTTAACCTTCAAAAAAGATTATAATAATATTGTATCAATCCTTGATTGAAATGCTTCTTTTGCCTTCAATAATCCTTCTTCGTGCAACCTACAATAAACTCTAATAAAACTCTCTTCAACTTGTTGCAATTAATAGACAATAATGAGCATTGAAAACTCCAAAGAATTCTCAATTATAAGAGTTTGAAGCTCCTCTCAAAAACCTACGCCTATTTTGTGCAAGTAGAGTTTCATCATGTAACATGTTCAGTCAAATCCAATGTCTCCTCAATTTAGGCACCCCAAATTGAACTCCTAACTGATCGTTGGTCAAGAAAATATCTTCCAAGCTTCTCCTCAAGTTGGTTCCCAAGAATGGACCCACTTAACTCGGCCTTGTAAATATCTTCTCATGCAAAAGGTGTTAACTCAAAGACCTCAACTTAGGCATCCAAGGTGGGTTCAAGTCAATCTTTGTTAACTGAAACATATCTCTCCATCAATTCATGCAAACATTATGCATGATTGATCATCCCCACTTAACTGAATGTATCAGTTGTTATCTGACATGCGACTCAAGACATTAGCATGCATTCCAAGTCAATTGAAGTCAACTAGCATTCAACTAAAACTAACTACATGCTACTGAAGATAACTAAACCATAACTGAATTGAATTGATACTGAACTAAACTGAACTCCACTCATGTAAATATCAATTCCTAACTTCTAGGATCTTTACATGCATTATTGAAGTGTTATCTTTCCACCAAATAGTTAACTTAAGCAAGGTGGGTTCCACTTTCCATGTGGATGCCCCATGTGCTCCTATTTTGTAGGAGCTCTTCCTGGGTGTCCCCACATGTTCCTATCATTTAGGAATAATTACAAATTTCAATTTACATGTTCATTTCATTCGAATTTAATCTCTTTCTAATCCTAGTGTTGGGGAACACTTTCCAAGGACTTAGGAGATACATGAAATATGTTTAGGATTGCAATTAAATGGCATCCTATTCCCAACATTCTCCTACTTGACATTATACATTGCAATTATTCTAAACAACTTGGAATCATTATTATAAATCAAGTACAAGACTCAAGGCCAATGTCCTTCCTGCACCAAGAGAACTTATCTATAGGAACTAGTTTCGTAAGATAATTTGCAGCATTGATACTGAACATCAACATGATTGGTACGAGCATGATACATAGGATTTTTGGCTAAACAAATAGCACTTTGACTATCACATTCAAGTTTAATTTGCTTGCAATTAAAACCAATACCTTTCCCAAGTCTTTGTAACCAAATTGCCTCTTTAGAGGCATGTGTAGCAGCCATGTACTATGCTTCTATGGTGGACAGTGCCTCTTACTCATCCAACTAACCATAGCTCCAAACAAAGTAAACACATAGCCACTTTTCAACCTTCGACTGTCCAGGTCTCCTACCCAATCTGAATCAACAAAACCCTATATGTCCAATTATTTATGCATGATATCAATATCATTAGCACCATGATAAATCAAACAGTAATCAAAAGTACCTCATAAATATCTAAACACACTCTTAACATAAGTCCAATGTTCTTTACCAGGGTTAGACATAAACCTACTTAGAACTCCCATTGCTTGGGCTATATTTGGTCTTGTACAAACCATTGCGTACATTAAACTACCAACTGCACTAGCATATAAAATTTCAAACATTTCCTCATAATCAAAATCAGATTTAGGACTCATGTCTAAACTTAACTTCGTTCCAACTAGTAAAGGAATATTAATTGGTTTACTCTCCTATATGTTAAGATGTTTCAAAATAGTATCAACATAATTTCTCTAACTTAAGCAAAGCTTTATGTTACCTCTATCTCTGTTGATCTCCATACCAAGGATATATTTTGCAACATCTAGATCTTTCATCTCAAATGTGCTTTCAATTATTTGATCATTACCTTATTGTTACCAATAAACACCATGCCATCAACATACAAGATAATAATTAAAACTTGATCATCAATAACTTTTATGTAAACACAATGATCTTCCTCACTCCTAACATAACCAATTTTCAATGCAAAAGCATCAAACTTCTGGTACCACATTCTTGGTGATTGTTCCAATCCATATAAAGATCTCTTTAACCTGCAAACCAATTCCTCTTTTCCTTTTACAACAAAACCATTAGGTTGCCTCATATAAATATCCTCATCAAGATCCCCATGCAAAAAAGTGGTTTTCACATCCATTTGCTCTATCTCAAAATCATAACAACAACAATAGATAAAAAGAATCTAATAGAAGTTAATTTAGCAACATGAGAGAATATTTCATTAAAGTCAACTCCCTCTCTTTGGGAGTAGCCCTTGGCTACTAATCTAGCCTTGTACCTTTCGAGATTATCATATGCTCCAATTTTCTTTTTAAAGATCCATTTACATCTAATGGCCTTTCTTCCTTTGGGAAAACTCTCAAGATCCCATGTGTCACAAGTATCCTAGGAATCCATTTCCTCATGCATAGCTTGTTCTCATTTGAGGACATAGCTTCCCTATAAGATCTAGGTTCATCATTAGTACTCATCAAAGAAAATATACAATGGAAATCAGGTGGACTATACCTATCAACTTGATTTCGTTGTCTCGTGGATCTTCTCAAAGGGGGTTCTTCTTGTTCCTCGATATGCTCATCATGAGCATCTATCTCAGAGGAACTCTGTGAACTCTCCTCATGCAATCCATCCAATTTTTCTTCAACATGTGCTTCTTCTTACTTCTCAATATTTATCTCAAAATGCATTATTCGAGAAGTATCCTTCTCCTTTGGTTGTTCTTCTCCTTAATAAGCTCTAAATTCCCTAAAAATCACATCACTAGATAAAGTAATTTTTTTGGGTTAGAGGATTCCAAAGCTTGTAACCTTTTACATTTTCACCATATCCTATGAATATGAATTTTTGTGCTTTTGGATTGAACTTAAATCGCTTTTCGTTAGGCACATGAACAAAATCCTCACAGCCAAAGATCCTTAAATGTGGAACACCAAGTTTCCTACCTAACCACATTTCATAAGGAGTTTTATCTTCAATAGATAAACTAGGGGATCCATTGATTAAATAAAAAGAAATACTTATAGCCTCGACCCAAAGGCACCGATCTAGCTTAGCACTGCTCAACATACTCCTAGCTCTTTCCATTAAGGTCCAGTTCATCCTTTTTGCTACTCCATGTTGTTGAGGTGTATATGGAGTAGTTTTCTATCTCACAATTCTTGCATGCTTACAATAATCTTCAAATTCTCTAGAACAATATTCACCACCATTATCTAATCTCAACACTTTTATCTTATGATTTGATTGTTTCTCAACCAAAGCCTTAAATTCCTTAAACGTATTAAACACATCAGATTTGTTATGCATAAAATAGATCCAAGTGTATGTTGAGACATCAATAAATGTGACATAATATCTAGATTTTCCAATAGAGTCAATATCCGCAGGGCCCATTACATCTGAATGAATAATCTCTAATAATCTTTTAGCTTTATTTGTTCCATTAGGAAATGAAGATCTAGATTGTTTTCCAAACACACAATGTTCACAAAAATATTTTTTTCCAATATTATAATCAGGAATAACGTCAACCAATTTCTTATTAAGAATGGTCCTAAGACCTTTTTTACCAATGTGGCCCAATCTATGGTGCCACAACATACATGTATTTTCAGCTTCAGTTACATTGGTTCATTTATTCAAATTGGAGGTTTTAAGCTTAAACAAAGTCCCAATCTGAGATCCTTTAGCAACCACCATATTCCCTTTCACCAATCTGCAACCACCTTTTTCAAATGTCACATGCATTCCAGAGTCATTGAACTTAGAGACAGAAAGTAGATTTCTAGCAAGTCCTGGAATATGTAAAACATCATTAAGGGTCTTAACCCTACCATCACTAAAACACAACTTTACCTTTCCTTTTCCCACAACCTTTATTGTTCTATTATCTCCAAAGAAGACATTTCATCCATCATATGTAGTATACTTAGTGAACCACTCCTTGTTAGGAGTCATATGATAGGAGAAACTTGAATCAATAAGCCAAGAGTTATCACAAACAATATTAGATGAAATTACCAATGCATCATTACTGTCATCTGTGGATTTCTTTGTAGAAGCATCAGAACTCTTTTTCTTATTCTTACAATCCTTCTTTACATGTCTAGGTTTCCCACAATTCCAACACTTTACCTTACTCTTACCAGGAGTTTTATACCGTCCTTTGTGTTGGAATATTACTTTTAGTGTTGTCATTGATGGCAACTAAAGCCATTATTCTGGTCCGCAGATCAGAATTTTCTCATACCAGCAAGCAAAGTAGAGAACAAAGTATTACCGGCAGAAAGCATGAAGAACAGGGTATTTGGTTAGTATGTCAATCTATATGCTTCACCGGACCATCATTTTGAGTTGTGGATCCTCAGGATAGATTGTTAAGAATATATGTTATCTTATTGTCAAGTTTTGTGATGTTGCATTAATTGGTGTACGAGTTAGGAGATCCAGCAAGATAATTTTTTTGCTTATTTGCTCATTGTGGTTGACCTAGTGAATGTAGCGTGTCACAGATGTATAAGGAGTAATTTTTTAAATGTTTTTATGTTCAAGCATTTTGTTTTGGGTCCTAGCTATGTCATGGCTAACTTATATGGATGTGCATTGAAGATTGCTCATGATCTAAGCTGACATTTGAAGAATATTTTAATTTGTTTGAAGCCGACATATAGCGATTGAATTCTCACAAGCGGATATATATGCGAGTTCAGGTAATTCATTTTGAAGTGTGAGTGTGTGTATAGAGCAGAGGAGATGTGTGTGAATATTAGAAGATCAATTGAGCAATTTTTGCTTGTGCAGAAGAGGATCTTGTGAAGTGAATTAAGGCAAAGCATAGCTAAGTGCAGAGACTGACAGAAGGTCTAGAATTTGATACATGAATTTCATTGGAACTGAAACCAGGCATTTGCAGATGTTATCTTCTCATTTCAATCTTTTGTTGTAATCCAAACATTTTGTAAGGTAGTGAGTCTTCCTTATTTTGAGCAGTGAGCTCTAGACAGTGTGCCTGAATGCATGTGCATTCCCCTTTTCTTCATACTTTTAACAAAGTATCAATTGTGGATTAATCTCCACCGTGGTTTTTCCCTTAATAGGGTTTCCACGTAAAAATCTTCGTGTTATGGTGTTTTGATTGTTCCTTTAATGTGCCTAATTGTTTATTTCAATATTAATGTTGTGAATGGTTTATGATTTGAATTGAAGTTTAAATTTTGCTGAACACTAATTCACCCCCCTCTTAGTGTTCCTTGATTCCAAAACTTTGGACTTACCCTTTCCTTTCTTGTCTCCCTTAGGTTCCCTTTCCTTAGGCCTACCTCTTACAAACAAGGCATCTTGGGATTCTGTTTTAGACTTCCTCCTCATCTCCTTTGATAGGAGAGTAGGAATTATATTGTCCATCTTAGGATCTACACCACTACCACTGATAGCAACAATTAGATTTTCCCAAGACTCTAGTAAAGAACAAAGTAACAAAATGCATTTATCTTCATCTTCTAGCTTACATCTACAGATGCTAACTAACTTAGAATCAAATTAAAAGCATTTAAATGATGTGCAACAGAATCACTATCTTTCATCTTTAAAGAATACAATTGTCTTTTTAGATACAACTTATTAGTAAAACTTTTGGTTTGATAGATATCACTTATCCTCTTCCATAATTTATATGTGGTAGTTTCATCTAAAACATTCAAGAGAACAACATCAACAAGACATAATCTTATGGTCCCTCTTGCTTTCTTATCAAGCTTAGCCCAATCCTCATCTGACATCTTTGTAGGTGACTTTGTCTCATTACAAACAACTAACCACTGATCTCTCTCTTCAAGGAGATCCTCCATTTTTAGTTTCCATGTTAACTAGATCCATTGAATCTTTCAATATCTAAACGAGAAGTATAACTCATTGTAACACACTTCTTTTACAAAATCAGCAATAACACAATAGCAAAAGCTCCCACTATAGCCAAAAAACCTTCAAACTTTTAAGAGATAGGCATCCCTAACTCTACCCAACCATTAGCTCTGATACCAAATGTTGAAAATAGAGGTAATTATGTAGCTGTAAAACTTGTAAAACTATGAGATTGTAGATCTAATTAAGTGTTTTTTATTACAAATTATTTGTATATGGTTATCTATTTAGATCAATTTTACCAGTTGTAGAAGTAGATAGAAGATTGTAGAAGAATGAGATAAGAAGATAGAAGTGACACAACATATACGTGGAGAAACCCTTTCGGGAAAAAAAACTCCACCATGAGAATCAATAGTGCTTGTATTATTTAACCTTAGAACAAGATTACAATATTATTGTATCAAACTTGATTGAAATTCTTCTTTTTCCTTCAACAATCCTTCTTCACAACTTGCAATAAACTCTGATAAAACTCTATTCAACTTGTTATCTATCATGCAACTGAAGTCAACTGAAGTCAACTAACATGCAACTAAAGATAATTGAACCATAATTGAATTGAACTGAACTGAACTCCACTCATGTAAATATCAATTCCTAACTTCTAGGATCTTTACATGCATTACTAAAGTGTTATATTTCTCCAAACAGTTAACTGAACTCAAGGTGGGTTCCACCTTCCATGTGGGCGCCCCATGTGCTCCTATTTTGTAGGAGCTCTTCTTGGACACCCTTACATGTTCTTATCATTTAGGAATAATTACAAATGTCAATTTACATGTTCATTTCATTTGAATTTAATCTATTTCTAATCCTAATGTTGGGAACACTTTCCAAGGACTTAGGAAATACATGAAATATGTTTAGGATTGCAATTAAATGGCATCCTATTCCCAACATATAACAATGTGATTGTTGGAAGGTTGGAGATATTGGAAGCTTGATTTGTTTGTGAGTTGCTTGGGTGTTGTCATTGATGTCAACCCCTTGTATGAAGAGAGTGTTGGAATGCTACTAGTATTGATGATGTGTCTAGAGTTGTTGGTATTGATTTCAACACATGTTGGTGTTGTTAGTGATGTCCTACTTCTGTATAAATGTAGAGGTTGTTGGTCGGACTTGTGTTGGGGGAGATTGTTGTAATTTGAAAGTGTTGCATCTTGCAAATGTTGTATGTGTTACATAGATGTTAGTAATGTTTTTGATGAAGCTAATTCACTTGGTTTCCAAGTGCTTTTGATAAATTTTGAATAAAAGAGAGTTTACTATGATAGAGTGGTGTTCAGTTTTTTGCTCTGCATTTCTTCATGCTTGAAGATATACTCATGCATTTTGGATGTGATGATTAGAGGTGTTCAAAGGTGTTATATATCTAGATTTTTAAGTTTTGGATCATTCTATAGTGGACGATGTGTTTGATAGTATGTCTGTTTGGTAAAACAAAGTGTCTAGGAGAAATGAGACTACTCTGCATTTCTCTATAGTGAAGGGTCTGGTGTTGCAAATCTGGGAACGTACTTATAATGTTTGTATCTACCTTCCCTTGAAGTTTTAGGTGTTGTGTTGTTCCACAAACTTGTATGGTGTGTTGGATGTCTATGCCAATGTGTTTGGTTGCAAAGAATGAAGGTGTTCTTGAGTGTTAGGTTGTTGCAGTAGTTGTGCAAAATATTCAAATGATGCTAGAATATTTAGAGATGTTGTATGGATATTGTGGAGTGTTTTTGTGTGGTATGTGAGATGTTTCTAGACCTTGAGAGGTGTGTTTGGAGTTGCTTGTTAGTTTTAGTGAGAGTTTGGCTAACCTAGCGTGCTAGCACTAATTATGGAGGATAATTGTTGTTTGAGGAAGTGTTGAGAAGAATTCTGATATAGATTTGGGTCCCAATTAAGTAGTGGTGTGGTTTGGATTCACTTATTTATATTGTGAAAGTGTTTGGTGCCAACCTATTTGATGTTGCACAGTTGAGGTGTATACGATTCCTTGAGGTCGACCTAATTGAGATTGTTTTAGGCCATGGAGGGTATAAATGCAAGAAGAATTATTGTGTGGATTAAGAGCAGAGTGAGTGATGCAAAAAATGTGAAAGTGATCAAGTGTGTTGATATGAATGCAAGCCTTAATGCCTATGACTTCCTAACACAATGAGTGGAAGGTGTCTACATTTCAATCTATTTGATATGTTGTTTGTGCTTCAATGGAACTATACCTTTAGCATATGAGAGATGCATTGTTAACAATTCAAATTGGTACTGAGTCACCCCTTCTTCTATTCTTCTTTCTTTTGGACAATGAGTCCTTTGGCAGTAAGCCTTTCTTTATCTTTTTGGGCAGTGAGCCTTATTATATTCAGCGTTGCAATTCATATATTAGTGAGCCAATCCTCATCATGGTTTTTCCCTTCTTGGGTTTTCTACATAAATCTAGTGTTCTTATGTGTTTGATGTGTTTACATTACTCTTTTACATGTTTGCATTCTGTTAATGCATCTTAAGGGTTTAATGGTGGATAAGGGTTTAAGGGATAATGTGGATCTAAATGTTAATGAGGGTTGTTGATGTTTTAAAAGTATACAACTAATTTACCCCTCTCTTAGTTGTCTTATGCATTTAATAATTGTTACACCCAATCTACTCTAAGTGCATAGGATCAAGTGATTTCAGTTTAATTCTTAATGCCTAACAATGTCTATCTATTCTATAGGATGTTATTGTGTCACCCTGGGCAGTTTGACAATAAGAGCATCCTAGGACATTTGTTTGGCCCATTCAATAGTCTCCTAGGCTAACACAAGATTGTCAAGGATAAATCTTCTTGCCAAGGATCCAATTTGTTCTAGTCACACTATCATTTGGGTAATAGGTTTTATTCTACGACCATAGCCTTAGCTATGATTTATAAAAGGTGTTAAGCAAGGTAATGGGATGCCAACTAGCCATGATGTCTTCATCCTTTCCTTTAGGGATGAGAAGGCCTTGGTTAATAATGGGTCCCAAAGAACCAGTCTCAATTCCTTCAAGATACACATAGTAGAAGTCTTCACAAATGTAAGGCCATAAGGCTTTGTAGAATTCAACTAGCAGACCATCCATTCCTGGGCTCTTCTCAACATCCATGTTATAACTTGGGCTTCATCAAAATCTTCTATGAAGAGAGGTTTGTCAAGAAAATTACTCTAATCATCAACAATTTTACAAGGAATACACTCAACCACACTATCTTCAATAATGGAGATTAGGGGGTCATTTATTCTTTCATCAATAAACATATGTTTATAGTAATTGAAAAGAGTTTTCATGATGTCCGAGTGGTTGTTTGGAGGGGTTCCATCAACAGATTTAATGGCAAATATCTACTCTCATTTTGTTGATGTTTCAGAAATTGAAAGAAGAATTTGGAGCCTCGATCACCATCTTTAATCCATTTGTAATGCCCCGCCGTGTGAACCCCAAAGGACAAATACATAATAATTACAACACAATTTTTTTTTTAAAGTAACATAACATACATGTAATACACATTAAGATATGACATGAATTTCATGTAAGTAAATTCACTAACACATACATCCTTTGGGGTACACGAGGAGTCATTACGCGACTTAGATCCATACAACAGCAATAAAGAATAAAATCCAAAGATATAAAGTAAACATTATCAAATGAAGCACATACATGATAAATCATTGATAAGAACCATTTGCGTACAAAAATACAACATATGCATAATTAACTTAACACATTGAATAACAACTGCCAATAGCCAATAAGATTTAACATTACATTACAATACAATGTTCAAGAGTACAATGATACAAAAGTGGTTCCAATCATAAATGGAAACCATACACGAGATAACATGATACAAATGAATACAAAATATCACAACTGGCTCCAAGACAAATACAACTCTAGAGTCGCTGCATCCGCACCAATCCGCACCTCTCGATCCTCGACTGGGGACCCAATGGGGTGCTTAGCACGTTCCACCCGACCATGTGAGTCCGAAGACCCACCCCCCGTGCTAGGAGCTAACAAGAAAGAGACCTCAACCAAGAACATCCAAACAAGGAACCACAAGACTCAACAACATACAAAAGTATCATAAAACTCAAGGATTACAATGACATATTCAACAACGTCCAAGAGTCATCAAAATAACTTAAAATCATAAATCTCATCACATAAATCAAAGCAATGACCAATAAACAAGTAACCAAACGATGATCATGAAACACTTCCAAAACAAACTGAATTAATAAACATAATACAATTCCAAATTGCAATTAAACAATACAATAACATCATAACACAATACCAAAAGAGTACAAGGTCATAAGTCAAATATCAATGAGATCATACAAGACCACCAAGTACATCAAGATATATTAAGGCAATAATCACAAATCAATATAAATCCGTATATCAACACTCTAAACCAACTCCCACAACCTACTTCCAGAGGAACACAACAAAGTAAAACACATGGGCAACTAGGGGAGAGTGTCATCGCATAGTCCTACATGGGCTGTCCTGTGCTCTTCCTCCCAACTGGAGGCGCCGGTCCATAGGGGTGACTCATGCGGAGCCGTAGACCTCTCGTGAAGATGAGGTCCGCGACCTGCCAACCACGGCCTTCTCAGCCTTCCATTAGCCTCTGAAGCACTAATGAAGATGAGGCATCCATTTTATTAATCTTATAATGATATTACTACCCAACCCTCCTAAGTTAATTATTAGGTTTTCACTTGTTTACTAACTCACTCGTGGGTTATCCTGAGCCCTTCCCCTTAAACGGGGCGCCGGCCCCCACGAGGAGCCACTCTCCCTAGAGACCCCACAACATAAAAACCAAGGGTTGTACCATCATTATCTGAACAAAGAATCACAACATAAAAGCATGCGAGGCATTACCCATCTCGCTAACAAGTACAACATCAGAGTCTTACAAAGTTCCGTACAACCCTTTCAAAATAATGAAACCAAAACACTTGCCACATCAAGGGCACATAAAGAGAGAACATCAACTGACAATCAACTCAAGCCTCTGGAAGATTCTCAAAAAGTCCACATGAAAGAACTGACACAATAATTGCATGGCCACAAGAACTATTCGCAATTCCAATATAATGAGTAAATACACCAAAGTAAGATCAACAACTCCATTCAAACAACATCAATAACTTCGATACGAACTAAATCGGAAATTCAAGAAGATCAACTATCCACAACTCATAAACAAAACAACACAAATTAAATGGCAAAGGATTCCTTGAATCAAAATTAGTCTCCAAAGGCACTCACACCAACATGGAACCATCCAGAAACAAACCTTCAACAATAGAGGTAAAAGCATGCAACAAGATACCCATACAGTTGGTAAACAAATGACCTTTGTCAAAATTAACAACCATGACAACAATATAATCAAAATAATAAAAGTGGGAAGACCGCATTCCATAAGAAGCATAAACTTATCACAACCAAGCATCGCATAAGTATCCAATAAATTCCATCACAAAAACAATTAATAAGACCCCCACAACTCAAGAATTCACCACGAAGGGTTAAACGAATAACAATACAATTTAAATTAAAGAGGATTCCCAACTCACACAAACTCAAGGAAATTTCACAATGAAAGGTCCATCAAATCACTCATAAATCGACACAAACCCAACGGAATAAAAAATCATTTTTGAACAACCAAGCAAACGTAAAGGAGGACACATCCAATTGGAAACATCAAATTAACCCTTAAACATACATATACATTCAATGCTAATTCACTAAAGAACGTCAAATTTCAAATACAATTTATACATTTGCTTAACAAGATGTAGTTCATACAACAAAAGAAGTTCCAATACATACTTCCTCCATAATTCAATAATTATAAGTCATCGTATATGTTTTACTAAGGACTAATAGAATTAAATCCCATTTCATGTTCTCTACAACACAAATTATTCAAAATATTGACTTAATAGTAATAATCTCCATGACACAAAATTAGAATACGACGATGTTATTATATGAAAATATACTTTAAACTAATGGCACTAACTTAACTAGATAAAATATCACCTATAACGTTATTACCTAGTATAATCACCATACCCCACAATTATCACAAATATCTACATAAAGATCAATTAACACTTCTACCCTTATATGACCACAATTCTTTTAGTCTGAGGTCAAGAGATGTGGATGATAGCACTGATCCCCCCATTTATAACATTTGAATTATAACTCATTTATTCCATCCTATTAGAGGTATCATTCCTAACTAAAATATACCATAACATAACGATAAGCGTACCTAAGATAAAACTTTATATAATAAAAAGGAGAAAGACTCATTGATCTACCTATATCCACATACCTACATTAGAAAGGACACATAACTTTATTTCCCTATTACCTAGTCTTAGCCTCCACACTTATATTTATTTATTAAGATCAGATAGATAAGTAAATTTTCCTCAAAATAATATTACCTAATAATATAGACAACTTTTTCTTTCAACTTAGACCAATTTATTCGCTTAATAACTAATTCTCCTTTGTAGTAAAAGACTTAAATACTAACATTGCATAAATACAGAAGCATGTGAAAAATACAACTTAAAATCAAATACATCTGTTGCGATAGATTAACAATGGAATCGGAGAGATTAAAACTTCCTATTATGTTTTCAAAAGTGCACGGTTGAGACAGGCTAATACTGAAATCAGAGAGCTTATTTAATTTTCTAGCTGCAGCTGTGGTAGGTTGCCAATGGTATCAGAGAGATTATATAAATTTAGATTACCAGACTATGCGAGGGGCTCATCTAAACACTGTATCCAATAACATCAATTTCTCTCAGCTTCGACTGAACGAAGGTAATTGGAAAAGGCTTGAAACATTGTGCAGACCAAGAGAATTAAATAATCTGCTCATTGGTCCTCAATTTCTTCACTTGAACGATCTGCTCATTGACGGCATCAGAGAAGACACACAAACCAAGCTTCCTCCAAGTTTGAGATGGTTACGGTTGCAAAAACATGAGAAGCCATTTTCCTTCAGCCTTGTGGATAAACAATAATTAAATCTTGAGAGAGTTCATTTAAATCTATGCACCCTACCATGTTCAAGTGCGCTGCTGCAACAGATTGACAATGAAATCAGTGAGATTATTTAAATTTACTCCACCTTTGCAAGTCTAAACGTTGCAGCTGTGACGGTTTGCCAATGGTTTCAGGAAAACTATTTAATTCTGAACAAGGCCTCAACTCTAAAAGGGCGTAACAGAGACATATTGCCAAGTATATTAGAAAGTGAATATTGGAATTTGGAAATATCGCCATCTACTTGCATTATTATCAAATCTCAAGGGTTATTCACAAGACGGGAGGTAAAGGGACAGGTGAGGTGCAAATACATGACTTAAGAGATGGAGAACTAATGCACAACTTTTTCTTTTCTGAATTGGACACGTTTCTGCTGGAAGATGAACTTCACCATGTTAGTACATTGACAATGTTTATTTTCAAGAGCTGCAACTGCAATAGATTGTCAGAAGAATTGAGCAAGTTATTTAA
>VDFB02373568.1:0-45396 GCA_007258455.2 Sequoia sempervirens
CTTGGACTCATTCACCACCTTGGGAGAATCAATCTCTTTTCACCCTTGGAACTACCCTTTTACAAAGCCGAAAACCCTATTTTTAAGCTTCTGATTGCTTCCATTACCTATTTGTATTAGTTGGTTGAGTTTCTGTAACATGCATTTCACTAAATCTAGCTTAAATTAGCTCATTTCATGCATTTCTTAATTTCAAATTTTCATTCCCACATTGTTGCATAGCATAATCATTCAATTATCATCTAAAAATTGCATTTCATTTTAGCCTTTTACATTGCATTTTGAGTTAGCACAGATTGTTATTTTAAAAATTTAGTATCTATACTTTCCAAGTTTGCATCAAAAAATTTAGTTCATAAGCATGTTAATCATTCATTCAATGCATTCCCTAGTTATGATAGTCTCTTAGCACAAGAGAATGAAAATGGTGATGTTTTTCTTAAACTCTACCCCCTCCTATCTCTCCTATTTATGAGGATGATGTGTTAGAAGAGAATACAAACATAGATAAACATGATGATCATAATTGTACTTCTCCTGATACTTCTCCTTTTAGTGACAAAGGTATCTTGGCAAAAGAAGATACAATTGTTGAGAATCATGAAGGTCTTGTTTTTCCTTCTCCTCATTCCCCTTAGGAAGATAGTATAACAATACAAGATGAATTCATTTCCACCACTTTACCTAGTCTCCATTCATCTTTCAATACCTCCCCTATTTGTGGCAATGTTTCTGTGAATGATCATGCCAAACATATTTGTGAGGAGGATATGTTGAATCCAATGATTGAGAATTATAGCATTATTTCTCTCCTTCCTAATTTTCCCAACATTTGGAAGGGTCTATTTGAACAAGAGGACCAAATCATTGGCACACATGAACATCATAGTTATCCTTCCCTTGAGGTCTCCCATATTTGTGATGAAGCTACTTCACAACATTTAACCATGAAATGTGATGAACCTCTTGTTTCTCACTTTCATCAAAGCTCTCCTCCTAGGGAAAACATTATGGAATAAGACAATTCAACCATTAAGAGCTCCCTTACTTGCAATGAAGAAGAAGAACTCCTTGAATGTCAAGAACATTTGGATTGTTGTTCTCCTCATAACTCTCCTCCTAGGGAGTCTATTATGGTGCAAGAAAATGATATGCCTTCCTTAGGGATACGTCAAACCAAGACCGCCGAGGTTATGAATGTCCAAGTGTCCATTCGATCCCCTTCGATCAATGAACCACATACATACCTCGTAGGACATCCTAAGAATCCCCTAATTCTTTACCCACCATCACACAATAAACAAGCTCAAAACCAACCCGAACTCATCCTTTACCCACCTACGCATAGTGTTTCATACCAACCCAACTACAATGACTTTGCTCACATATGTAACAAAGTATAAACAATAAAAGCTAATCCCAAACCTAAATATATTATGACACAACAAGGAAAATGATGTGATGCTATTGAACAAAGTATCCATGCCCCTCTAGAGCCTAAAACACAAGCACTGAATCATGGTCTTGCTAATTGTCCTTTCATAGAAATCAACCCATCCAACAAACCTTCACTCAACATCAATACTATCACATAGGACTCTTCCAAGACAACTATAACCTTGGTACATCCTAAACTAATAGACATCTCATTAAACATGTATCAAGTAGACACTTTATTTCCTTATCCAAATAAATAACATTAGTTGCTGCTCCTTGCCATCTAATAGTTGTAGGATAATAACATACTCACTATTGCATGTTTTGCATCCATCGCAAGGGGAAGCATACCATCATCCATTCTAGGCTCACCCTTGTCTCAAGTGCACTAAGTGGGGGCAAAGGGTTTGAAAGGATTATCTCTATATGTCACTTGTCGTTGTCTCTTTTGGCTAATCGTTAACCTTTCATGAATGTATAAGAGAAAGCTTGGGATGTGGACGACATATTTTAAGATTGAATCACATGTTACATACTCCCTTTTTTCATGACACAACTTATTGAAAATATATGACTTGGCATAGGGCTTTTTGAATAAGCTCCCATACCCTCTTCTACTTTAAAGCAATTTCTCACAATAATGGTGTAGCAACCACTTTAAAGTGGGGGCATACATAGACAACATATTTTTGAAAATTTCATGGTGTGATTTTTCTTTTTCTTGTAATGTGTCCTCTTCTTGGTGGTGTCATTGGGTTTGATGCCTTCCAAGAGTGTACGATCAACTGAAGTGGCCTAATGCGAATGAGGCATCCCATGGATATGATCTAACACCCTAACTTGTCCTCTCTTGGAGACATTAGGAACAATGCTCCCTAAGAAGAAGACGTTACATGAACAAAGCAAAAATTCCTTTAGCAAAATTCTTTACATGAAATTAAAAAACATTTACAAAAATCATTATATTATGGTGCCTTATCAATGTTGTCAGGAGCATAACTTTGGTATGGTTTGTATAATGGGAAGTCGACAGACTGCCATAACTTTCTCATTATACAATGGGAAGCTGACACAGTGGCATGAATTTCTCACTAAACCACTTCTTTGGGACAACTCACTTGTAAAGAATGCCAATCCCACTTACTAAACATAGAAATCTCAAAGAATATTCATATTTCCAATTAAGTATATTGATACAAAATCCATTTCCACATAGGAATAATGAAACAATATATATAAGAAGATTACTTCCAGGCAATTACAATGTCGAATGTAAAATTTTACATCAGTAAAGTTACAACATTTATTTCAATGTTACATATATAAGTACATATCAATGAATACATCAAGTTCACAAGTTTACAATTGGCTATGCAAGCCATACAAAATAATACAAGGAATGTGTATAAGTATCCATATGATGAGAAATCTTCGGTGCTCGACTGCCATGAAACTGCTTTCTCTTCTGCAAAGTCGAGACCAAGAGTGGGTCCAAGTGCCTTTTTCGCCCAACCACGAAGAATAATACTTCCTCGAATTTCTTCCTAGCTTGAAGAAAACTCTGACCTTGTGTGAGGAGCCTAGCAACCCAGAACGAAGAAGCAGGAGGGAACTCTCAATGCAAGCCTGATGCCTATATGCAATCTTAATCTAGAATGACATATATCTTGCATGCAGGATGTGGCAAAGACTAATATCAATAATATCTAGGCTTTTAAAATTCCATCTATTTCACTAGTGCATATGCTTGGCCAAGCAACAAAATAAAAAAAAAAGTGATAGTTTTGAAAAGGGAAATTATCGTCTATGGAAATCCACACTCTACATCCTATCCCAAAAGTGGTTTCATATAGCATAAATAAATGATGCCTTGAATCTCATAGTTTGATTAAAAACATCATGCATGTTTTACACAAAGGTTTTTAATTTAACCTTAAAGTCCGCTACAAGAGTTTTCATGTCTGATTATATTGCAAATCCATCATTAAAAGAAATAATCCAAATGGAATCATGATGTATACATTAAACTCAGCAATTCAATCCATTTGGTTTACCTATATTCCTTGTGGAAACAACAATTATATGCTCTTAAATGTATTTTCATTGCAAGTAGATTCATTTTCCAATTCTAAATAAAAAGAAATACAGAGTTATAATTTACATTCTAATTTCTAAATCAGATTTAAACAAATATTCCATCGGAGTTTGAAACTTTCTTATTCACATTATATACATATACACATATTTATACTCATTCAGGATAATATCCATTAACTTAAAAGTGAAAACTCAAAAATATATTTTTATAATTTAACTTAGAATTATACTATAATTTCCAAATTCCAAGAGCATATAATTACACACACACACACACACATATATATTGCACATTTAAGACTCTGTTGTTCAATTCTCAATGGAAATAAAAATACAAAATCATAACTCAGCAAATAAGTTAAATATATGATTCATAATCTGATTTGAAATATTATTTCATAGTTTTAAATATATACATGTATATGTATATATATACATATTCTCATATATATATATAAATACATACATATATTGAGGAAAAATATCATTATAAAAACAGAGACATATACTCAGAAATTTTATAAATACTATTTAAATCTAAAACTGTGTGTAACAAATAAAAATTTTGTATATATCAAATTACAAACTATACACTTACATTCATATATTTATATATATGTATTTATAAAATAAAAATTTCTTTCTATCTATATATATATATATATCCCCATTCATGTCGGTGGCCAGAGCAAATTCCTGCACAAAGTTTGAATTTATCAAAAATCAGAATAGAACTTTAAGTTAAAGTTTGAAAAGTGTAAGTTTAAATATTGGAATGAGGGCGCACGGCATGGCATGCTGGTTTCGATCAAAATTTTCAAAGCATCATAAATAAATAAAGTTTAAGTTTGTACATGGAATGGAGTTAAAGTTTGAAATCAATCACTATGAAAAGAGGGTGAATTTCGTACAGAGTTTGGAATATACAATAAAGGTTTAAGTTTTAAGCTTTTGCACTGAGTATGGGGTGAGGGAGTGGCTGCTCCCCATGGGCACAACCCCTGTGGGGAGGGCAACGACCTCTCCATAGGTCGCACCCTGTGGAAAGGTCGCTATCCTCTCCACAGCGTCCCAGTATATGCAGCTATAGGCTGCTAGAAATTTATGTATATATTTTTTTTAAAATACAACAAAGTTCTGCCTACACAAAAACAACAATACTACATAGTTTAATACTAGCTTCCATTCGATACGGGCAACGATTCATATACAAGCTTTATATATATATATATATATTTATATATATATATATATATGCATTCTCGATAGAATACATATTCATATATATATATATACTTTAAGAAAAATATATTGTATGTATATATAAGAGAAATATATATGGTATGTATAACAAAAATATAGAGTCTAATTTGGGTTTCCTATTTCCCATAAAGAAAAATAATACATATTCACAGAGTAATATTTGTCTGAATACAAAATTAAATATTTTCTCATGAGAACAAAAATGAATTATTTTCACACACAATTTCAATGAAAATTTCATGGAAATAATGATTTAAAAACCTGGAATCCAATGCTATTTGATGAAATTGATCCGGTTTGTCCTATTCCTCTTCTTTTCCCAATTTCACCCATTTCTATAGTTCTTGCCCTGCTTCCAATTTGTTTTGAGAGAGAAACAAAAAAGAGAAGAAAGATGGAAGAAAAATAATAAATTTAGAGTTTTATAAACTTTTTATTAATTTCTCCTCCTTTTTCTAGCTTTATTTTGCTTTGTTTTCTGTTTTGTTTTTCGAAATTTTAATCATCTTTTCTCATATTTTTCTATTTTTATTGTTTTCTATCTTATCACCTTGCTTTCAAAAATCTTCCTAAATTTCATTTTATTCTATGTTTTCCAATAAATCCGATTTTAAAAGAAAGCAAGATTTGTTTTCTATGCAACACATTATCCTCAATTTAATAAAATAAATAACATCTTAATCTTCAAATAAAGCATCAACTAAAAATACATTAAACTAATTCTTTTATTTCTATGCATTTTAAATTACCACTAATTAATTTAAATAAACATTGAAAAGTAAAATAATATAAATAATTAATTAAATAACATCCTAAATGCAATTTATATAATTACTAAGTGGTGTGTGCGTGCGAGAGAATTCATTCCAACTTAACCTTGCTAGGTGGCTAACATCCTCTACCTCAACCACACTCTTGGTCTTTGAAAAACTTGCATCTCATATAAACTCAAGCACCCATTAATAGATTAGTGTCCAAACATATAAATCAAAAAAATAAATATTATTCTCTATGTTACATCATTTGAATTTAAATAATAATCATCACATTTCATTTTATTTTTTAAATAAAATATCATCCATTATATTTCATCTTTCAAATAAAATAAACATACACCTAATTCCTTATTCAAACCACACAAAATTTATTCTACCACACACATTTACTCATGTTTCAGTTCCAGATAAAGTAAAATAAAACATTACGAAAGTTTGAGACGTGACATCACCCCACAGATGACCTGATGTTTCATGGCCCTAGAGTGAGCACATCTTTTCCACCTCATTTTTCTTTCCTTTAGTTCTTGCCATTACATGATTGTGTATCTTGATGATTTGACTTAGGATCTTGGATCTTGGGGGCTTGACTGCCTTCTTGATCTGTGTCATCCTTTGTCATCCACATTGGTACAATTGGACCTCTCTTGAATGTCTACTTTAGTGTGAGTTTGAAGCAAGTTCATCCTCTCACTAAATTGGGGGCTAAATATATCGTAGAAAAAAGGAAACTTGCTTGATTTGGGAATAATTGATGACAAATTAGACTTAATGAAGCCTCAATTTGGTGTTGTGAAGGTCTTTACGCATCTACACTAGGTCTTGGACCCTTGCAAATTGAATAAAATGCATTTATCAATATCTTGTAAAGGTGTTGTAAAGTGTTGTAAAAGACTTTCATGCCTCTTTAGACTTAATGAACCCATTCTCACTTAATTCAACATTATAAAAAGTATTTAATTTCATCCTCACATCTATCTAGAAGGCTTGTGAACTAAATTTAAGTTTAATCTAGTGTTGTAATGTGTCTTACACATTCAAATTAGATGTTGTGCCTTCCTAGGCTATGTGGACCTCATTTTAGTGTTGTAAAGTGTATTTAATCACACTTTCACATTGAATTTTGTGTCCCAAGCCCTAATTGACCTTTACATCATCACTAATAGTCCCCTATTACCCCATATTGTGCATCTTGAGGCATAATTTGATGAAATAACTAAGTCAGTCATCATATAAACCTAATTTATGAATTCCCCAACAACCCCATTGGCAAATGGACCCCTCTGGGACTAATTTCCCTACCAGGTGGGACTAATTCACCCAAGGTGGTGAATGAGTCCCATTTGGGTCAATTTTGACTTTTGAGCAGGAAAAAATAGGTTTTAAGTTTAAATTTTCTTCATGTCGGCCTTGGGGATCCAATTTACAAGAAAATAAGGTGAATTTCCTATAAAATAAAGTCTCTAAACCCTAATTGATAGCTCATAACTCATATACACATCTCTTATCATTCATTCATCATTTATCTCAAGTCAAGCAAGTTAGGGTTTCATCATTGCAAGTCATTAAGATAGCTTCCTAAGACATTCAAGGGTAGATTCTTAATATTTTACTATAGACATTCAAGATCAATCTTCATGGAAAGATAATAACTCCATTATTGATTGCTTCATTACATTATTTCCTCATTTTATGTTTGATTACCTACAAAGGTGTTTGACCAAGGCAAACCCCCATGCCCTAACATTCAACATTTCTCTCTCTTGTCTTGTGTGTTTGTAGATTTAGGCATCTTGAAGACTTGAAAATTATTAAAGATAAAGTTGTAAAGTTGTTGAAGACACCTTCCTATTGACCAAGGAAAAATATCAACAAAATGTCACTTTTAGGTTCAGAAATCAAACTTTCAAAGGCAGATACATGTTAGGAACCGAAGAGCAGACTGGAGACTACAGTTTCCACTTTTGGATTTTCAGAAATTCAAAAGTGGATTGATTCACCATGGATGGTGAATGAGTACCACTGCCAAACCTGAACAAGGTTTTCTGCAGTTTTGGATACCCATTTGTTTGAAACGATCTCCGGTTCAGTTTTCCAAAACTAGGATTGATTCACCTAAAATGGTGAATGAGTCCCACCAGGCCTAAAAATCAAGATCAACAACATTCCAGAAGTCATTCCCAGTCTTCATCAAGATCTCAAGTGCACACTTTCAATTTCATCCATTTTTGTTGCAATTTGCATTCATTTCTAGGTGTTTTCTGCATATCACAATTTGTTTTCAAACAATCTACATTTCATTAGTTTTGCATACATAATCAATCAATTTTATCAATTAGCTACATTTAGATTATTGCATTTAGTCATAATTACATCATACATTCCTTAGTTTGAGTGAACCACCTAGATTTTGGTGTTAGATCTATCTCTTTCCTTTAGGTAAAAAATCCTAATTTAGCAAAAGAGTCATAGCATTTCACACCCTTAAAATATTCGGTTCACATGTTTATTTGGATGTTGCTATAGGACAATAATATTACCTACACCATAAAATTTCTATGCTCTTATTCATATTTGTCCAATATCACTTGTGTGTTTTCTTCTTTATGTTATGAACTTTTATTTTGGCACATCTTTATTTACTTGTTACTTGTTATGTGGCACTTATTTTCTATTTTACTTGTTTAGGGAAAGGGTCTTGATCCCATGGTTAAAAATCCATAACAAAAAGATAAATAGGATGGGAAAAATAACACTAGCCATCACCAGAAAACAACAACAGACAAATCAAACCAGCACCCATAAAGGCTCGCAGGCCAAGTACCCAAAATTACAACCACAAACCATAAGAAGCATAATCAAAAACATAATCCCCATGTTAATCCACGAAATAGTACACAAACCATTTATAATATTAACCAAAGTCTAGCATGTACATAACCATAACATAGCTATTATGAAATACTAGTCTGAGATAATAAAACTAAAGACCAAAAGTTTCAGAGTAGCTATTATAACTTGAGCAAAAAGGTAACAAAATAGAGAAGCAATGCCATTACTTAGCATTGGCAACCAACTCCTAGTATATTCCAATTGGGACACAAAATCCCTCCAATCAGGGCTATCTTTGTCTTCCTAGTCCTTCTTGTCTTCACTTTTCCCCATCTTCTTGAGAATATTTATGATCTTAGTTTGTCCCGAGACTACACCCACCATGGCACAATACAAATCCAAGCTGCCAAAGCAACAGCCTGAAATAACAACCACCCTAAAGGTGGGAAATAAAAACCATAATTCAAACCCATACAAGTAGGGTTTAGAGGGTCTTGAAACCCAAACCACCTGAAAAAAACTAAGCCCATCAACACTCCTTGAAGGAATCCGTCCACATTAAGCTTGATACTCAGAGAATCCAATTGTGAGCCATAATCAACATTAGTGTCGATGGAGAAGAGAGCCACCATCAACCAACTAGCCTCTCCACTTCTATAGGAGACAACAAAACTATTCAAACACCAACACCTATTAATGAAAAGGTCCAGCACATCAAAACTCTCTTTCACAAATGGGGAATGAAAGAGCCTAGCAAGAATCTAAGGAGCTAAAGACATCCCAATACGCCACCTCGTCTAGAATACCATCTCAAACTCCACCTCAATTGGAGAGAGCTCCTCTCTAAAAGAGAGGATGAAGTAAGAACCATAACCATGAATTCCCCCAATCTCCATCACAAACAAGATCCACCTCAAAAGGAACCAACAGAAGAAAAGGGAGCTCCCTATCACAACTACAACTACCAACTCCGCCTCAAAAGGAGAGGGTTCCACCTCTAAAGGAGTAGTATCTACCTCCACTGAAGACCTCAATTGTAGAACCCAATAGGAAGCCAACAAACCTATAGAAAAAAATTTCACCTCACCCCTTGGCAACTCGAGAAACTGGTACATGAAGGAAAGCACCTCAACTAAAAGTCAAGAAAATAAACTTCCTAGAGCCTTCAAAATGAATGTTTGGAGTAGCACAACCATTAGAAAAAAACCATAACATGAGTAGTACCACCCACCAAGGAGATAGAAAAACTGAGTAGCAACATCTCAGTCTAAGGCTTACACAAAAGATACTATAGCTGAACAAAGTTTAGCATGACAGCTCCAACACTAGCCAGGGAAACCACCATCATATTCACAAAGGTCCAAAATATCACAAAACCCCCAATCTTTAGGGTCAGAGAAGCAGAACAACAGAAAAATGAATTACAACAAAAAAATTTCCACAAGAAGACCAATCTTGAAGGAAGCAAAGTGAGAAACAAGCACCAACATAACAAGGTAGAGATCCCTCCACAAAAGCATGACAGATAAAACTATGAGGCCTGCAAAGATAGAACAAAAGAACCCTTTGCACAACACAAATAGAGGAAAACTTAACTTAGTTTTCCCAAGAACCATAAAACCCATGTCCATGAAGGAGGGACAATGCAAAGCCAAATCAGAGGAAAAACAATGCAAAGCACCAAGCCAGATGGAGTCAAGGAGATAAGACCCAAAAATCTTGGCAAACCTAAAGTCCAAAGCAAGTTGGATGAAGGCAAAGCAAAGCAAAGCAACAAAGCAAGAAGGATGGGAATGAACAACCTGATTCCCTCAACGAAGGATGCCACTAAAAGGGCCAGAAAACAAAAATGCCCACACTGGCACCTAATAAGAGAAATGAAGCCCCAATCGTACATAAAGAGGGGTGTATAGCAACCATGCCAAGTCATAAAGATAGAGGGCTTAAACCTAAAAATGACCAAGACCCCAAAGCAAAAAAAAAGGAAGAAACACAACCATCTAGGAAGGAGAAACTAAGCAACTCACATCACATCCCTTGAGGGGCATCCATTAAACTCCACAAATCCTCTACAAACCACCAAGACTAGGAGTCGAGCATCCACAAACTAGACCCCAAGCATAGCAAAAACTCCCAGAAACCAAGGAAACTACTAGAAAAAAACCACCTCAGCAAGTTGGAGCATCCATACCCCCCACAAACGAAAAAATTGTCATCATCCTCTGGTTTAGAGCTTCCATCATCAAATTCACCAGAGGAATTCAAAATCCCCCTCCCACTCTCCATAGGAGATTCAATTATAACATTTTATCCCTCAATCCCTCAATCCCTCTAGGTGCTTTTTGTCCAAAGTTTAGCTTTCTCTTTTACTTGTTGTCATTTAGTATTAGCACAATTTCAAGTGCATACTTTATTTTAGTAATAGCACTACGAACTATCTTATGTTAGCAAGAGCACAACCAACCATATCAAAACTTTTAAGCAATTCTATTATGCTAAATAAAAAAGTGTTTGGCCACCATGTAGTAAGATGCGTTGGGGAGAACATAAAATAGAGAGGACAAAATTCATTTGATCTATTCTTTAAGCTCGGAAAAAAAATTGTACATGAAAAGTTTATCTATTGAGTACATCAATTTTCCATAGATTAGATGTAAAAAGATGCTACATAGAAGGGTTATCATCCCCAAAGATTTTATACAATTCAAGATCATAGAAATGAGGAAGATATTCTTCTAATAGGAAAAAAAACCCTAAATGATAGTGATTCATTCTCTATAATGAGATATTTTATGCATTTGCAACAGTTTCAATGAGTTCAACATTTTCAAAGCATCATTTATAGTCTTTATGGTGTATTTTCCAATGTCTTCCCTAGTCACAAAGTATGTTGTTATTAACAATCCATAAATTAACAAGATCAAAGACTAACAATCTATCGGTTAAGAAAAAACATGCTATTAAATTCTATATCCATGTCTACACTCCATCATTCTCTAATATGGTATTATATTATAATCTTACCCTTGATGTTTCCATCTCCATAGATTTCAAACTGGTATTGGGGAGGAGGAAGCTCAGAGGGATGGGTGCGATTAAAGTAAGGCCACCAACACTGGAATTGCAACAGATGTAAGTGTATGGGATTTTAGTTGCCTCTACTTCCCTCCTAACAAATCTCTTTTATTTGTAAGAGCTTAGCCCTAGCTCCATAGGATTATATATGTCTATATCATGACCAAATTTTGAAGGAAGAAACCTCTGCATCAAAGTCACTCAACAATTCTTGAGTCAGTTATAGCTAATACACATTAAAAGAAATAATGTTTGGGTCCTAGTCCCCACCTTAATCATGCCAAATTAATTAACATCTACAATATTGAGCTGATTTGTAAGTTGAGACCAGCCGACAACAGAAATAACAACATCAATGCCTTGTATGGCCTTTACCATTGCCTTATGATTGTTTAAATCTCCCTATAGAACACCCATTATAACACACATATACGTTAATAAAACCCATTACAATGCATAAAGACATTAATAAAACCCATTTAAAAATGTGTAAAACTCAGTACTATACATTTACAATCATAATACAGCTCTTCATTCCAACCAAATTAGGTTTGTTAACATGGAGACTGACTAAACAACCCTTCTGAATATAATTTCTAAACACCAAACTTAACAATAGGACAATTAAACATGATTGATTGTAAACTGGAAGCTCTCTAACAATAAAGCAGACACTTGCAGTAATAATTACCATGGAATAACCAACAAAGATTAATCATAAAATCCAAACCCATATAGTCAAATCAAAACAATCTATATCCTCTATAAAAACAATATTATAAACAAGTATATACACTTTACTCTCTCTCGCATATCACTTTGGCCTAGACATTACATAGCTCTCGAATTTCATCATCTTCTTCGAATGAGTTCAAGCAAAACAACACACTCAAAATCCTCTTCACTTTCACAGAGCCTCTGCATGAAATCCTCAAATGTGGCAATGGGAAAGCGTTCTCTAATAATCTCTGTAAAAGCAACACATTCTTCATTAACTAAACAATCTTTCCATGGAGAGCTCTCAAATTCGAAGCAATCCAGAGCACAAAAAATTGCGTTCTTGAAAAATGCCAATAAAAATGCAACACGCAACAGCAATCGGTGAATTACAAGGATATATTCACCTGCCAAGAAACCCATAAAGGAGGTACCACTCAATCAATCCAACCCACCCACGACCTTAAACTGATCAGAAACCAAAAACCCACCCAAGGGATCAAACAATGTAAACAATAACCAAGAAACAACCTAGTTGGAATTGTAGCATAGAGGGCTTAGAACGAGCCGATAGATATAAAAATCTACTTATAGAGCTTCCAATGACAATGGAGGGGTTTCATTGTGGTTTGACAGATCAAGAAACATTTCCATGCCGAAATTCCCACACCTGACAACAACACATTTTGTCCTTTGAATTACTCCCATATTTTATATCTGCTAGCTTCCAAAATGCATCTTTGGAAACTCTGACTGCTAGAGAATTCAAAAACTGCTGCCTTGTCATTCTCTAGTTGGCCATAATCAACCAGTGGCAAATATCTGTTGTTTCATCCCATTTTCTAATTCACAAATGCTCTTCTTCCAATTCTAACAAGTTAACATTATATAACTAAAAAAAGGAGAACATCCCAAGGAAAAAAAACACAGAGAGCAAAAGACTTACTACAAAATTGTGTTTGTGTATTGTGCTTGCCAAGGCCATGGCAAATAGACAGGATACTCCGTTTTATGCCGCTCCCATGAAAAATGCATCCCTAGAAATACTCGCTGCCAAAGAACTCAGGTACTACAGCCTCTATGTTCTCCCCTATGGCCACCATCAACCACTGACAAATGTATTTTGTCTCCATCGCCATTCCTCGCTCTCTATAGCAGACGCGGTCTTCCATTAAACCTGCAAAACTAGTGGATTTTTTTTTAAACTCGCTTTAAACCACATGCAATCTCCTGCTCCTTTTTAATTGCCACTCATTTTTCAAATTACCGCTCATTTTAAAAATTCTCTGCGTACTCCATCCATCTCTGTCCATCAATGTTTCCATTTAACCTAATGTTAAGCTTTGTCAAGTCTTTCCGTCAGTACGTTTTGTCCAGCGCATGGGATGGGGGACATGGATGTAATGTTATAATGTTACATACATAGGTGCTTTTTGTCCAGAGTTTAGCTTCTCCCATGAAAATAGACCCGGCAGCCTGTTTATTTTTAAAGGAGATGGATACTTATTGCAAATGTAGATTTTGTTTCTCTTTTATTTGATATTCCTAAAATCCACACATTGGATTTTAGATCTATAACAAGAAAATAGCTACATATTGGTGCTAAATTTAATATTTGTTGGGAAATGTAATTTCTCCCTCAAATGAGATGTAAAATTTTTAATTAAATTAGAGGTTTCTTGAGGTTCCAGCCGGACTAGAGATTAGGAATTAAGTAAAACTTTGTAAAGTTCTAGAAGTTATATTTTAGACGTTTGTAGAAACATGTCGACTAATTCTAGATGTTTCTTAAACTCTCTATAATAGAGGCACCATGTAATTATTTTGAATCAAGCAATTCAATACAAACATTTAGAGCAACAACTCATGTTTATTTGTGTGTGTTTATTCATGGATTGTTGAGTTTGTGTTTGTTTATTGGTGTTGATCTATGTCCATCCACCCCTATGAGATTGGTATCAGAGCTAGATTGTCGTGGAGTTGAGGTTCGCATTGAAGATTGGAGAAATTACAGTTTTTAGCAAGTTAAAAAGAATTCAGTCTGTTGATTTGATCTCAGTATTCTAAGCCATCTTTGATCGTTGTTAAGAGGTCATAGAAGAAGAGAGACGTAGCTGAAATCACCAGCCATCTACATGCAGATTTAAAGAAAGTTGGAGTCAGACAAAGACACATCACTACCTTTGAAGCAGCAAGGGAGACGCCATAAAAACATAGCCGCAACTGTCAAGCAACCAAACACAAAAAAAAGAAGATTCACAAAAATTGAAGGATTGTAAGTAAACAAAAGGTTGATCACAAGGTTTTAAGGAGTTCGAGAATAGCCCGCAGCCCTGGAAGGTCCGGTTCAGCAAGCAGATCGTCGCCATAATGAAGAAGTTGTAGCTTGAAGAGATGACCGATTTGGAGAAAAGGTCATTTTATTAAAAGAGAGGCAGATTTAAGATTGAAGAGGCCGCAACCTGATTGTTTCAGAAGCCTAAGAAAGATCGAAGTTTTTCCTAGCATCCGTAGATCAAAGCTCAAAAAGGAGGTGCAGTTCATTGAGGAAAGAATCGTTGCTTTTATGAAGTTCAGATTGCAGTCCTTTAAGGAGATCGCAGGTGATTGTGTATGGAAACATCCAGCGCTGATCACGGAAATCCCAGATTCTCCGGATGATCTCATCACAGACGGAAAGAGTCCTCTTCTTAGAAATTATGTTCTGCTGTTTCTATTTCCTGTAGACGTTTCTATTCCTTCTCTCTGTAAATATTATTATTTAAAAATCCCTTTACCCAATGTTCTGGGCACGGGAGAATACACAGAATAGTTTAGTCTTTGCATGGTATCAGAGCAGCGATCCTCTGCGTTGCTATTTGCCCATCTCCCCTCCCCTCTGCGTTTCCCTTGCATTCCTCTGTTCTTCTCGGATCTCACCCTGCAGTCTTGAATCTCCGTCATGGCTGACTCTACCACCAGTGCCGCCCACACACCCACCTCCCCACGCTCCCCACACTCCTCTGCTCTCCAACCGGTTCCCCTTCACCACGCGATCTCTATCAAACTGGATCGGGAAAACTATCTTCTCTGGCGCACGTAGTTTCTCCCGCTTCTCCAAGGCTATGACCTGGAAGGCTACGTTGATGGGACCATTACTTGTCCCCCTCGTACTCTCTCTCCGACAGATCCAATGCCGAATCCTGCCTATCTTACCTGGCGCAAGCAGGACAAGATCCTTCTTGGATGGTTACTCTCTGCCCTTGCTCCTGATACTCTGGTGACTGTTGTTGGCCTTGATACCTCGCGTGCTGTTTGGCTTGCTCTAGAGAAGTGCTTTGCTTCCCGTTCCAAAGCACGACTCATGCAACTTCGTCGTGACCTCCAGACCATCCGTAAGGGAGCTCTCTCCATGGCTGACTACCTCCAGCGTGCCAAACAATTGGCCGACACCCTTGCAGCTTCAGGACAAACAGTCTGCGATTCGGATCTGTAGCAGATTATCTTGAGCGGTCTCGAGTCCGCCTATGATGCTGTCGTCACTTCTCTGACAGCCACGCTTGACACTATTGATATGGATGATTTTCAAGCCCATTTGCTCGCCTTTGAGATGCGCATTGATGCCCAACAGGCCCTCCTTCAGCAGCACCCGGTGGCCAATGTCGCCACCCGTAATCGTGCTCCCAATCCTCCTTCTCAGCACAATAATCGCAGAAGGAACCACAATAATCGAGGTCATGGGAACACCTATCGTGGTCAACGTCCTCCACCGATGCCTATTCAGGCAACAGGACCATGCCAGCTTTGCGGACGTAAGAACCACACAGCCAACACTTGTTGGTTTAGATTTGATAAAACCTATCAGGAGATGCCCCAATCGGCTGCCCCCCCCTCTGCATACATGGCAGCACCCTATCCATATCATCACTATGGCGTCCCTCATCAGCAGTCTTCTTCCTATGCACCGTCTCAGATCTCAGTCGATCCTACCTGGTATCCTGATAGTGGAGCTACTAATCATGTCACCCCAGACTTGAGTAACCTGTAGATTCACCATGAGTATGATGGTCCTGACAAGCTTCGCGTTGGTAATGGCTCTAAACTCTCTATTTCTCACATTAGTAGATCACAAATTTCTCATTCCTCACGTTTATTTCATCTCAATGATATTTTGCATGTCCCTAATGTCACGGCTAACCTTCTCTCTATTTCAAAATTTTCCTCTGACAATGATGTCTTTTTTGAATTTCATCCACACTTTTTCCTTGTAAAGGATCGGCGCACGGGGCTGGTAGTTCTTCGTGGGCAGCATAAGGATGGTCTCTATCGCCTCTCTTCGAGTGTTTCTCCACCCTCTCAGACCCCTTCTACAGCCTTTGTTGGTGAACGAACTTCTCTTGAGAGATGGCATCAGTGTTTAGGTCACCCTATGCCACGAACTGTTCGGCATATTGTCGGAGTCGAGTCGCTTCCTGTTAGTCAGAATAAATTGGGTCTTTGTAGTTCCTGTCAAGTCAGTAAGAGTCACCAATTGTCATTTCCTTTTAGTTCTACTATTTGTACGCATCCTTTGGAATTAATTGTTTCTGATATTTGGGGTCCTTCTCCCTATGTCTCTTATGATGGATTTCATTTTTATTTAATTTTTGTGGATATCTATAGTAGATATACATGGCTCTTTCCATTATCTCATAAATCCGACGCACTACCTACGTTCATTAATTTCAAGACTAAAATTGAGAATCTACTTGGCCATAAAATCAAAACCTTCCAATCCGATAATGGGGGGGAATTTATTAAATTTAAACCCTTTTTGGCCTCCCAGGGAATCACACAACGTTTTTCCTGTCCCTACACCCCCCAACAAAATGGTTTAGCCAAGCACCGACACAAGCACATTGTGGACACTGGCCTTACCCTCCTTCATACGGCTTCTGTTCCCTTCATCTATTGGACCGATGCTTTCCTCACGACCTGTTACTTGGTGAACCGGTTGCCCACCCCCATCCTCAACAATCGGTCCCCCCTTCAGTGTCTATTTAACACGGGTCCTGACTATCGTGCGATGCGTGTCTTTGGGTGCCTCTGTTTTCCCTACCTTCATCCCTACAGCTCTAATAAGTTGGACTCACGTTCTCTCCCTTGTGTCTTCTTGGGTTACAGTTTGGTTCACAAAGGCTATAAATGTCTCCATCTTCCCACCAACAGAATATATATCTCTCGGCATGTTGTGCTTGATGAAGGGACCTATCCGTTTGCTACTCGCCAGAACGCACCATCACCGGACTTGATCTCTGCACCATCCCTCGTATCCACTCTCCCACTTTATCACTCACCTCCATCTAGTGTGTCTTCACCTCCCTTGCAAGGACCTCACCATGGCCTCTCCATTCCCCTAGATGCCTCACCTTCTCGTCATGACCTCCCTACCCGAATTGAATCTGCTTCCCCCGCCTTAGTGATTTCGGCCCCACCATCTCCTAGCCGTGACCCCTCTTCCTCCCCTTTGCCATTACCTTCGCCAAGCTCGATGGTTCCTCCTACGAATGTGCATCCAATGGTCACAAGGTCCAAACATGGCATTTTTCGGCCCAAGGCATATAGTGCTACTAAGCACCCCTTATCTCCTGATGATATTGATGAGCCCACATGTTTTTCCCAAGCCAAAGTGGACCCACAGTGGCGCTTGGCTATGGATAATGAAATTAATGCTCTTCTCCAGAATGGAACGTGGAGCCTAGTCCCATCCAAGCCCCACTTAAATATTGTTGGGTGCAAATGGGTTTTTAAATTGAAAAAGAAAGCAGATGGCTCCATTGATCGCTACAAAGCCCGACTAGTTGCCAAGGGGTTCAATCAGCAGGAAGGAATTGACTATGGGGAGACTTTCAGTCCTGTGGTAAAACCCTGCACCATTCGTACAGTTCTCACTATTGCACTCTCTATGGGTTGGCCCCTTCACCAACTCGATGTGCAAAATGCTTTCCTCCATGGTGTCCTTAAGGAGGAGGTTTACATGAAGCAACCACCTGGATACATTGATCCCCAGTTTCCTACTCATGTGTGTCGACTCCACAAGTCTCTCTACGGTCTCAAACAAGCTCCACGGGCCTGGTACCACCGCCTGAGCACCTTTCTCCAACAGGTTGGGTTTGTGGGTTCCAAAGCTAACACTTCACTATTCATTAAGCGAACTGCCCACTCCACAGTTTTTATGCTTGTTTATGTCGACGATATTATCATTACTGGATCTACAGTGGACTGTGTTCAGGTTTTGATATCTCAACTTCAATCCGCTTTTGCCATAAAGGACTTGGGCTCTCTCCATTATTTTTTGGGCATCGAAGCTCTTTCAACTCCTACAGGGCTTCTCCTATCTCAAAGAAAGTATACACTTGATCTTCTCAAGAAGACAAAGATGGACGGTGCAAAACCAGTTCGCACTCCTATTTGCAGCCAAGAAAAGTTGTCTAAATTCACCGGCTCCGAGTTCAGCGATCCAACTCTATACAGGAGTGTTGTCGGTGCTCTTCAATATCTCACTCTTACGAGACCCGATATTGCTTTTGCCATCAATAAGGTCTGTCAGTTTATGTAGCAGCCCACTGATGATCATTGGAACACTGTCAAGCGTATCCTGCGGTACCTAAAGGAAACTCTCTCTTATGGACTGCAACTCAGCAAGTCTGCCCCTCTCACTCTTACTGCCTTTTCTGACTCAGATTGGGCTGGCTGCCCCGATGACCGCCATTCTACTAGTGGTTACTGCATCTTCCTTGGTCCAAATCTGATTTCATGGAGTGCTCGAAAACAAAAGACCGTCTCAAGGTCTAGTACTGAAGCTGAATATAGAGGAGTTGCCATAGCCACTGTTGAGCTAATTTGGATTCAATCCCTCCTTTCTGAACTTGGATATTCTCCCACTGCTTCCCCTATTCTATGGTGTGACAATCTTGGTGCTACGTATCTCATAGCTAATCCAGTCTTTCATGCACGGACTAAGCACATTGAGATTGATTATCATTTTGTTCGTGAGAAAGTTGCTAACAAAGGTCTTGTTGTCCGATTCATCTCTACAAAAGATTAGGTTGCAAATGTCTTCACTAAGGGGTTGAGCTCTGCTCGATTTGCTTTACTTCGAGACAAGTTGACCGTACGAACACCCACGCTCAACTTGCGGGGGCATATGGAAACATCCAGCGCTGATCACGGAAATCCCAGATTCTCCGGATGATCTCATCGCAGACGGAAAGAGTCCTCTTCTTAGAAATTATGTTCTGCTATTTCTATTTCCTGTAGACGTTTCTATTCCTTCTCTCTGTAAATATTATTATTTAAAAATCCCTTTACCCAATGTTCTGGGCACGGGAGAATACACAGAATAGTTTAGTCCTTGCATTGTGGATTCGGCGAAAGTTGAGAATCGTTGTCCTTTGCAAATCACAGTTTTTTTGTAATGTGAAGATTGTTGTTTGGACAATAAACCAAAGGAGATAAATTTGTTGTCACAAGTTTTAATCGTCCAAAACAAACAATAAAAACAAATCTGATCGCAGTTGTAAAGGCAAAGAGAGAATCGTTATTTGGAATCCACTAAGGAAGTTGTGGATCAACAGATCTGTAGGTAACTGCCAAGTTTAATTGTTGTTTTCTTTATTCATAGATTTAAGTCTATTATTATAGATTGCAGTAAGCTGAAATTCTTGATTGAAGACTAAAGGAGTGAAGATTAAGTTAATTGGAGCAAAGAATCAGAGGGACGCAAAGCTCCCGAATAATGAAATCAAGTGAACAAGGTGAGTTGAAAGTTGAAATTTTTTGTTTTAATGGGAAAGCAAGGTAAAAGAGAATTGAAAGAAAATGCAAGTTTAATTTTTGAGATGGATTGTCGAAATGAAAAATTAATGGAATTAGAGAAAGAAAGGTTTGCAATGATGAACGAGAGGTCAGCAAAAAGATGTAAATTTTTAAATGAAATTAGTGATTATAAAGAGAAAATTGAAGAGCTAGAGGATAGGTTAAAGTTTGTGGAAGAATTACATAATTGGCAGGTAAAGGAATCATGCAAACTTAAAGACAAGAATAAAGAGCTAGAAAAGAAGTTAAAGTTGTTTGATGAGATTAATAAAAGGAATGAAGAATTAGAACAAAGCGTAAAGTTGTTTGATGATTTAGAGAAAAATATGAAGAAATTAAATGAAGAAAATGAAAGTTTGAAGTCAAAGAAATTAGTATGTGATGTTTCATGTAGTATAGAGGATTTGAATTTGTCATTTGATAAATGTGATTTTGTTGAAGTTGTTTGTAAAAAAGGGTGTGATGGTGAGCATGTGAAGTGCAATGATACTACAAAAGCTTTTAGTTATTTTGATGGAAATGTTGGCAAGTATGAACAAGGAATGAGGCAGAAATATGAAGGTCTTGGCTATATGGCAGGTAAGGGAAAGATGAATGCAAGTTTTACAGGTTTAGGCAAGGAAGTTCAAAGAATGCAATGTTTACATTGTAATAGGAAATGACATATGAAGGATAGATGTTGGGATCTACATATGTGTAATATTTTTGTCTTGAAGAGTTGTTCCAAAAAGACATGTTGGAATAGAGAGAGCAAGAAAGATTCTATGGCAGATTGCATGAAAATAGACTGTGGATGGACTTATGGATCGAGTTGGCAAAAAATTACAGGTATGATTAAAAGTTTGTTTAAGTACAAGTGTTCAAATGTGAGCAATGATGGAAATCTACCTAAGTTTGAATGTTCAAGGAGGATAACAAATGGTTTGAGTAAATTGGCATCATTGTCTAGCAATACATCCATAGAAAGTGAGTTTTCAAAAAGATCAAGTTTTTTGTTTTGAAAAATTGGAAACCAAAGATTTGAGGGACTGTTGCAATAGTTAGAGAAGGCTAAGAGAAAGGCATTATCAGATCTGAAGATCATAGAGATGGTTTGAAGTTTGAAGATTTGGGAAAAGACAAAGGCATCGTCAAGTTTGAGGATATCAAGCAAAGAAAAGGATTTGCAAAGTCAGTAGACTTGATAGTAGTCAAGAGCAAGGAAATTTATGCAGCAGCATTTGAGGTCGAAATTAAGGGGGAGTGTTGGGAAATGTAATTTCTCCCTCAAATGAGATGTAAAAATATTAATTAAATTAGAGGTTTCTAGAGGTTCCAGCTAGACTAGAGATTAGGAATTAAGTACAACTTTGTAAAGTTCTAGAAGTTATATTTTAGATGTTTGTAGAAATATATCGGCTAATTCTAGATGTTTCCTAAGCTCTCTATAATAGAGGCACCATGTAATTATTTTGCATCAAGCAATTTAATACAAACATTTGGAGCAATAGCTCCTTTTTATTTGTGTGTGTTTATTCATGGATTGTTGAGTTTGTGTTTGTTTATTGATGTTGATCTGTGTCCATCCACCCTTATCAATATTGCCCATGTTCAAAATAAAGCAAATGAAGCCTTCAACAAATGATAATCTACAAGACTCGATTGTTGAGTACCGTGAATCAGGGACTGAAGCATTTTATTTAACTCTTAAAGAACGAGTGGATAGAAGATCTTGAAAAGCGGATAAAAAATGTAAATGTTCAGACTGTTTTGAAGAGAAATTCGAAATATCGATGGACTCTACTATCGTCATCTTCGGGCTCTTACATCTTATGATGTAATGACAGTCCGCTATTGGCATTTGGCTCATATTCCTACACCCCAATAGATATGGTTTGCCATCTATGGCCATAATTTGATTGTCTTATGTTATTCATAAATATCTCTTGGTAGTGGCTTCCTTTTACATCATCTACGCGTAGAGATAATCTAGAGCTTTACCATTAGTTCATCCAGCAGGAGACTATAAATTTGCAAAGTATAATAAAACTATTGATGGTGATGATGAATACCTTGCTCCAATATCTGGTATGCATCAGCCTCTTCTCAACCGCTAAGGACTTGCGGTGTAAGCATTGAGATATATAACCGAGAATTTCGATAGTCACTAACCAAAAAATTGACAAAAATGTCTTAAATTGACTCAAAATATTGGTGTATAGAACAATCTTTCTCCAACCAATATCTATCTTACATTAATTTGCCGTGTTATAATGATAGTGAAAGAGAACATTTAATTTACCATGTGAACTAGTACAATTGACAAAATGTCTTAAATTCACTCAAAATATTAGTGTATAGAACAAGCTCTCTCCAACTAATATCCACCTTACATTAATTTGCCATGTTATAATGATAGTGAAAAAGAACATTTAATTTGCCATGTGAACTAGTACAATTGATAAAAATGTCTTAAATTGACTCAAAATATTGGTGTATAGAACAAACTCTCTCCAACGAATATCCACCTTACATTAATTTGTAATGTTATAATGACAGTGAAAGAGAACATTTAATTTGCCATTCGAACTAGTACAATTGACAAAAATGTCTTAAATTGACTCAAAATATTTATGTATAGAACAAGCTCTCTCCAACAAATATCTACCTTACATTAATTTTCAAGTTATAATGATAGTGAAAGAGAACATTTAATTTGCCCATTTCTATGCTGGGTAGACATTGCCGTACATTTGGTGGCCCGTGTCTTATAAAAGTAACAGCGAGGGAAAATTGTCAATAAAAACCGCATGGGATGCTAAAAAATAGTGTGCTTGTTCTTTGTTAGCTCTGAAAACTTGAGGCGCATCAACAATGGCGGAGGAAACGCAGACAGAGGTCCGTGTGGTGATGATTCCGTGGCTTGCCCACGGTCACATAGCGCCCTTCGTTGATCTTGCTAAAAGCCTGGCCAATCATGGTCTTAAAATTTTCTTCGTGTCAACCCCGCTGAATGCTAAGCGAATTAAACCGCAAATGGGGGACGCAGCGGGGATAGAGGTGGTGGAGTTAGCGATGCCATCCGTGGAAGGGTTGCCAGCAGGCGTAGAGTCCATCACAGATGCTATCAAAAGAGGAGAAGAAGCGCCGCTACTACTACCTTTACTGGGAGCCGCCATGGACCTTTTGGAGAAGCCCTTCGAAGCGCTGTTGCAACAGCTGTCACCAGATTTTGTGATCCACGATTTGGCGCAGCACTGGGCTCCTCGTGTGGCTGCCAAGCTTCCCAATCACATTCGCACCATATTATTTATCATACTGGGAGTGACCAGCTTCAGCTTTTCAGAAGGGCAGCTAGACATCACACCGGGAAACCCAACTACCCAGGATCTGACAATGTCACCGCCGGGATTCCCTTCACCGACTTTTCAGCGCCGATTGTTTGAAGCGCGGAGGGCCCTGGTGCTATATCAGAAGCATGCAGATGGGCTTAGCCTGGCCGACTACGCCAGCATCTGCGTGCGGGAGAGTTGGATAGTGGCGTACAATACGTGTTTGGAGTTGGAAGGGGTGTACGTGGAGTATTTACAGAACCTCAGGAAGCGGCCAGTGTTCCCTGTTGGATTACTCATGCCTAAACTCCCTCCACTACCCCTTGATGACATTTGCTTGCAATGGCCCGACAGGCGGCCGGCTGCTTCGGTGGTGGTATTGTCTTTTGGCAGTGAGTACACTCTCAGCCACCACGAGCTCGCCGCAATTGCAATGGATCTGCAGGAGAGCAGCATGTCCTTCCTCTGGGTTCTGCCTGCCGGAAGCGACTTGCCGAAAGGCTTCCAAGATCAGATCGGGGTATGTTAGACGCAACTTTGTAAAATCACTATAATTAGTTTATAGATTTTAAGCTTTGACTGGTTTGGGGACTCATCTGAAATCAGTGTGATTTCAGATGAGCCACCCAAACAAGTCAAAATGGATAGGTGATAGTCTTTTCAGATATATGGAATCATACTAATCATTTTTTTGGATCTCTTTGAAATCTTTAAGTGAAAGAAATATACTAACCTCACTCAAAATCTCTATGTAAGTGAATGAAATCTCTATGTATGTTTTGTTGAAAGGCTTCCAAGATTAGATCAAGGTATGTTAGGTGCATTTTTGTAAAATCACTATAATTAGTTTATACAGTTTAAGCTTTGACTGGTTTGGGGACTCATCTATGATAGTGTGATTTCAGATGAGCCATCCAAACAAGTCAAAGCGGGCACGTGATAGTCTTTCAGGTACATCAAATAATACTAATATTTTTTGGGCCTTTTTGAAATCTCCAAGTGAATGAAATATACTATCCTCAAGTCTCTAATAATCTTATGCTATTTTATTATATTCAAAACACAATAGTTATTTTTAATTCAAGAAATAATGACAATGTGTTATATTTGAAAACCACTTCTAACTCCTTAAATTGATTTATAGTAAAAGGGATTGGTGGTGACAAAGTGGGCTCCACAGTTGCACATTTTGAATCATTCTTCTACAGGTGCCTTTCTCACCCATTGTGGGTGGAATTCAATGACAGAAGGGTTAAGGTTTGGGGTGCCACTCATAACTCTTTCGATGCAATTTGAGCAAGGGTTAAATGCAAAACTTGCACAAGAGCTCAAGGTGGGAGTGGAAGTGAGAAGAAATGAAGAGGATGGATCATTTACTAAGGAGGATATTAGCAAACCAATTAGAGTCATAATGATAGAAACAAGAGCATAAATCAAATCTAATGTCACGAAGATAAGTAACATGTTGACTAGTAATAATTTCCAAGTTAGTGAAAGAAATATCAGGAAATTTGTCTCCATGCTCACAACCTTGAACAAGTAAGTAGGTTAATAGATCTAAATTTGTCTCTATTATTGAAGCATTTAGAAAATTATTAGGTGAATAGTGTTGTACTTTGTGGTCCTTATGATTTAGAAACCTTAGTGTGTGTTAGAATGTTATATTCTATTTTTTTGTTGTGAGATGTAAACTAGGATTCATAAATTTATATGTTAATGTGTGTTAATATTTGGTAAGTGGTTTCAATAATTGAGTGTGTTATCATGTTTTTATACATGAGAAAATGTAATAAGGCTTGTCTGAGTCATTTTATTTTTGTATGTATCTCATCCCATCAGTTTTATATATAGAATATATTACGTATTGAATGTTTTAGTTTATGATCTCTCATCTTACTATAGTGATATCAAAACCATGGACCCAAAGTTATTATGTGGATTACTTAGTTAAAGTGATATGTGGTTTTTGAAAGGAAAAAATCCTCCCGATTCCAATGGGATGATTGATGTGCACATGAGTATTACTAATATTTTCAGTGTTGTGAAGAATTCATGAATGTAAGGCTTTGTCTTGATGATGAGTAAGGGTTTTTTCATGTTTGCATTAGTTTTTTCATGACATATGATATTTTAAAGGAATATTTTTATTGCCATGGATGATTTAATATTGATAGGGACAAAAGAGGATTTACATCTTGAACAAGAAACTAATTTCTTGTTCATCCTTTACATCACCATTATGTGCACATTCTATACTGTCAATTTCACGAGTTGATCTTCTTGATTTTTCAAATTTTCACAACTCTTTCTTCTTGCATCTCATTCTTCCAAATAGGGGAGAGGAGTCAGAACATGTGCACCCTAATTTCAACGGCCCACATGGAGTGCCACATGGACTAGTTAATTTTTTTTGCAATTTCAAGACATAGTTTAAATATTATTAAACATAATTAAATCATTTTTTTTAATTGCATATGACACATGGCATCACACGATTTGGCCATGTTGTCCAATTTTTTTTTCCAAGCGACTGATACGTGCATGATCAGATGCCACTTAGTGTGTGGCACGACGTCCAAACTGGGCCAGATTGCCATGTTACCAAAATACAGTTTTTCATGCCCTTTCACTTCACTAGATTGCATTAATCTCTCATCGCCCTCACCAATTCTTCTATAAAATCATGTTTAATGCACGTCCCCTCCTATTACTTCCATGACATCCTACGCAAAATACGAGCCCTTATGCATTGAATGCTCCTAGTGCCTCACACAACTCCCAACTTTCTCCCCTTTCAATCTACGATCTTCTTGATTGTTCTTCACATTGATGCCAGAACGTGTTCGCTTAAGGTCTCTGCAACTTCAAGCTCACCACCATAACATGCTACGCTCAGAGTCTAGTGATGCTTCAACCAAACACCTTTTACGAGAGGTCTTTGACATCTTCATGCCTTTGAGCACTACCATGCAAGTAAACTTGCATCTTTAGTATGCATGGAATGTTGTTTTGCTTTCTATTATAGCTCGAAATATATATTTTAATGGGTTTGCATGTAGATTTCATTGCAAGAAGGAAATTTTGTGATCCAGATAGCCCCTTTGGTCCGATTTTGTTGGGGAAGGGTTGGATGGAACACTCACTGTTCCATTCTTTGGGTCCTTGTTCCCAAGAACTCCTAGGTGACTCCACCTTCTTAATGTATAGGCCCTAATGCTTGTTAGGCACCCATGGTCCTTCTGGCCAACCCTCCTATCAAAAAAAATCACCTAACCAAGTCAATCTTGGTGCTTTCTCCTCCATTCTTTCCTTAGCCCTTAATCTTCCTAAAGGCTAACTAACTCTCCAAACCTCACTAACTTGTTGTAGGGGCATGTGGTATCTTCTATGGCTTGAAAACCATCTCACTGTGGTTCTTGATCAATCACAAGGCTTCATTTCTTTATCGCTTCCACCAAAACCTAGTTTAGGGTTTAAAAAGGGCTAGTAGCCCTTGAGCCCCTATTGGGCCTCCTAGCTAGAGGAAATAGGCTTTAACTCCAATCCTACAGAAGAACATCACAAACTTCTTTCTGAGACCCTAGTTCATTTTCTAACCTCTTAAGGATTTTTTAGGTTTTAGGCTCCCTCAGTCCATACACAGGCGTAACCCTAATTTTGTGAAAATTAGGGCTTTTTAAGCCATTTCTTGACTTTATTGTGAACTATCAACTTGTTTAGTCATCAGATGGTTTGATGGGATCTCCTGCTTCCTGCCAAGCCTTTGTAGGACCTCCTGCAATCACCACACACCCTGAGTTGCCAAGGAATAGTCACCCTGCAATGTTAGTGTTTTGTTTTCTCTATCTTTCCTAATCGGGCATAGCCAAGCTCGCCTAGGAAAGGACCTTTTCCATGGAACCTTGCATCCTAGAAACTCCTAAACCTATTCTATATACAAGCATGGAGCTTAGCCTCATTTCCCATGGACTATACATCAAGTATAGTGGAAAACAAAGGTCTAAGACTCCATGGATAACAGCCTGTTTACTGATCAACAAAGAAAGAAATAAAACCTACTAAGAATAAAGCTTGGAAATGATGGAACAACACCTCTAGAAACTACACAAAGCTTGTACAATGATTGCCACACGTGCTACACCTTATTCATTACTAGGATCTCTCCATTAACACAGTAAAAGAACAAAAAAATAGAAAACTTGCAAGAACTTCAATGTTTTTTCATATATCAGCAAATCCAAAATGAAACCAAAACTTCTCCAACCCCTTGAAAAAGTTGAAGCACACCTTTTATAGGTTCATCAGGTGGTTACATTTCTCTTGGTCAGACATAACCACCACAATAGGCCCAAAATTGCACAAATGCAACATTTTGGGTTTTAACTCCAATTCCAAGTGATTCCTAAGGAAAACAAGTTAATAAACTCATCCAATATAACTTGAACAACTAAACCACATTCCTTCCAACATATCCTAACATCTTAAAGAAGAAACAAGATGGTCAACATGACCTTGAAGTGTTAAAACACAAAATTGCTTCCTAGGCTTCCAAAATTGCCTAGTGTTTCCCAATGTTACCTTGGTGTGCCTAGTGTTTCCCAATGTTACCTTGGTGCTACTGCACCATTCTCCCCCTCTCAGCCCAAACACTAAGGAATGGAAGGAGAGACCAATGCCAGGTCAATGCCAAACTTCTTGAACTGATCTTCTTGTACCCATGTAGCTTCTGATTCATGCTTGTTCTTCCACTTGATAAGGTGCTCCATGTACACCTTGTTCCTTGTAGACTTTTGTACTCTTGACTCCAAGATCTGCTCTACCTGAGGCTTCTCTTGATTAGGTAGGGCTACATTACTGATGTCCTTGAAGATCTCCTGACTGTTTTGAACCTCATCACTGAGTGTTGCCTTATACTTGATCAAATCAGCTATGTTGAAAATTGGTGAGATCCCTAGATCAGTAGGTAACTCCACCTTGTATGCATTCTTGCCATAATTGGCCAATATCTTGCATGGACCCACTCTCTAAATATGCAACTTGGTTGACATTCCCTTTTGCAACCTTGATTTGTTAAGGTGGACCATAACATAGTCCCCTACTTGAAATTGCACATCTTTCCTTGACATATTTGCCTTTTCTTTCAATTTTTGTGTAGCCTCTGTGACTGTCTTCTTCACTTGCTCCTGAATCTCCTTCATGATCTGACTGAAGTCTTCTGCATGGCCACTCCTATGTTCCATAGCTCCAAGATCTCTAAGCTCACATATGCCTCTTGGGTGCATTTCATACACAACTTCAAAAGGACTCTTCCTTGTGGCCCGGTTCACACTATCATTATAAGCATACTCAGCTTGTGAGATAACCATATCCCATGTCTGTCCATACTCCTTAGTTAGGAACCTTAGAAGGTTAGCTAGCACCCTGTTAACCACCTCTGTTTGACCATTAGTCTGAGGATGGTAAGCTGATCCAAATGACAGATTTGTACCCAATCTACTCCATAGAGTCTTCCAAAAGTGACTCATGAACTTCACATCCCTGTCTGAAACAATGCTCAAAGGCAAGCCATGGATCCTCACAACCTCCTTGAAGAAAAGATGAGATATGTAGGTAGCATCATGAGTAGTTTTGCAAGGAATGAAATGATTCATCTTGCTAAATCTGTCTACCACTACATAAACACTGTCAAAACTGGTCTTGGTCTTAGGAAGGCCTACCACAAAATCCATGCTCACACACTCCCATGGTCTGTTAGGAATGGGTAGGGGTTGGTATAAACCACCATTACTATCTCCTCCCTTAGCTTTCATACACAGAACACATTGTTCTACATACTTCCTAACATCTCTTGCCAACTTAGGCCAGTAATAGAATCTTTGCACTAGTTCCAAAGTCTTATTTATGCCAAAATGTCCACTAAGACTGCCATTATGCTTTTCCTGAATCAGATTTTCCCTCATTGACCCTTTTGGAACACATAACTGATTTCCTTTAAACAATAACCCACTTTGCAATGTATACTCAGAGTATTGGCTATGGAGATGGTTCTCAAAGTTAGAACATACCTTATAGACCTTTGAAAAGTCTTCATCTTCTCCATATAGATCCCTGAAACTCTCTATGCCAATGCTCTTGATTTGTATCTCTTGTACTATCAAAAATCTCCTGCTCAATGCATCCGCCACTTTGTTTAGTTGTCCCTTCTTATGCTTGATGGTGAAGGTAAAAGCTTGGATGTATTCCATCCATTTCAAATGCCTATTACTCAACTTCTCTTGAGTGTTGATAAAGTTGAGTGCTTGATTGTCAGTAAAGACTACAAACTCCTTGGGTAGAAGATAATGCCTCCATTTCCTAAGTGACTGAACCAAAGCATAAAGTTCTAAGTCATAGGTTGAATACTTCTTCTTTGCTTCATTGAGCTTCTCACTAAAGAAGGCTATAGGCCTACCCTCTTGACTTAGCACTCCTCCTACTGCCACTCCACTTGCATCACATTCAATAGTGAACAACTTGTCAAAGCTAGGTAATAAGAGAATTGGTTGAGTTGCCACCTCTTGTTTTAGTTTCTCAAACCCTTTCTCACCTTCTTGAGTCCACACAAACTTATTTTTTAAACCATCCTTGATTGTATCTAAGACTGGTGCACATATACCACTAAAGTTCCTTATGAATTTTCTATAAAATTGAGCCAATCCATGAAAACTTCTTGCCTCAGTCCCTGTGGTTGGTGTAGGCCAGTTGAGAATAGCTTCCACCTTGCTTGGATCCATCTTCAATGATCCTTTGGGCACTACAAAACCCAAGTAGACTAACTCTTGCTTAAAGAACTCACACTTCTCTAGATTGATTGCCAACTTCTCTTCTTGCAACCTTCTAAGAACTTGCTCCACATGTTTCAAATGCTCTTCTGTTGTCTTGTTGTATATGAGGATGTCATCAAGGTACTGTACCACAAATATCCCTATAAAGTCCTTAAGCACTTCATTCATGAGCCTCATGAATGTACTAGGGGCATTGGAGAGACCAAATGGCATCACTCTCTATTCATATAACCCATCATTTGTCTTAAAAGATGTCTTCCACTCATCTCCATCCTTAATTATGATCTGAGGGTATCCACTCTTGAGATCCAACTTAGTAAAGTACTGAGATCCTCCAAGACAATCCATTAAGTCTTCAATTCTAGGTATAGGGAATCTATATCTGATTGTGATTCTATTTATTGCTCTAGAATCAGTACATAACCTCCATTTACCTCCCTTCTTTGTTGCTAAAACCACTGGTACTGCACATGGGCTGATGCTCTTTTGAATCAATCCTTGATCCAACAACTCTTGCACTTGCCTAGCTACTTCTAGGTTTTGATCTGGTGTAAGCTTGTATGTTGCTTTGTTTGGTAATGAAGCTCCAGGTATGAAGTCAATTTTGATGACTTATGGCTCTCTTTGGAGGTAAATTTGCAGGTGTACCATCACTAACTATGCTCTTGTACCTTTCAAGTAACTTCTACACTGCTTTCGGTAGGACTGTCTTTTCAGCCTTATCTTCCTCTTTAGGTTGTAACATAACCACATATCCTTCACTCCCTTGATGTAGGTTGTTAAGGAACTCTTTACCACTGCTCAACATGATGTTTGGTGTCTTTGACTATCCTTCATCTTCTTCTGACAGTGACTGCAACTTAAAAGTCTTCCCATCCTTCTTGAATGAGATGGTGTTCTCTTTTCCATCATATATGACACTCCTGTCATACTGCCATGGTCTTCCCAGTAGTAGATGGCATGCATCCATGGGTAACACATCACAAACTAACTTGTCCTTGTACCCTCCAATGGAAAACTCCACTGTTACTTGCTCATTCACTAAAACACTCTGCCCTTTGTTTAGCCATGTGACCTTGTAGGGGTTAGTATGGGGTACCTTCTCCAATTTCAGTTTCATTACTGCCTCCTCTGAGATGATATTATCTGTTGAACCTGAGTCTACTATGACCTTACACACTTTTCCAAGTATCTTGCATCTTACTCTAAATAGAGCTCTACTTTGTTTTGGTTCTTCCTTAACCGGTTGTCTGATCAAAACCCTATTGAACATCAGATTCTCTCCTACCTCATATTCTATATGACTGACCTCTAATGCCTTAGGACTCATGGTGTCCTCTTGTGCATAAGCCACTCTCTTTTCATTGCTTGATGAAGATGCTTTCTCCGGGCACCTATAAGCAGGATGACCTACTTGACTACAATGGTAGCATTTCATGTTTGCAAAATAAGAATTTCTCCTGCCTGCTCCTCTTCCTCTATTTGAACCTCCTTGAGGTCCTCTACCTCTATTATATCCTCCTCTAGAAGATGTTTCTCCTCCATGCTCTATGAGTTTAGATTCTGCTTGATTTCTTTGGTCATTGCCTCTACCTTGGTAGCCACCTCGCTGTCCTCTTTGATCTCTTTGATCCCTGCCTTTGCCTCTGCCCTTAGAAACCTGATCTTGCTTCCTCTTGCTTCTTTCCTCAATCTTTATGGCCAACTGATAGCATTGGTGTACTGTCTTAGGACTTAAAAGAGCCATCTCCTCTTGAATGTTCCACTTCAAGCCATTAAGGTATCTAGCCACCTTGAGACTCTCATCCTCTGTCACATTAGACCTCATGCATAGCTTTTGAAACTCCTCAGTGTACTTTGTGGTCCTTATGATTAAGAAACCTTAGTGTGTGTTAGAATGTTATATTCTATTTTTTTGTTGTGAGATTTAAACTAGGATTCATAAAATTATATGTTAATGTGTGTTAATATTTGGTAAGTGGTTTCAATAATTGAGTGTGTTATCATGTTTTTATACATGAGAAAATGTAATAAGGCTTGTCTAAGTCATTCTATTTTTGTATGTATCTCATCCCATCAGTTTTATATATAGAATATATTACTTATTGAATGTTTTAGTTTATGATCTCTCATCTTACTAGAGTGATATCAAAACCATGGACCCAAAGTTATTATGTGGATTACTTAGTTAAAGTGATATGTGGTTTTTGAAAGGAAAAAATCCTCCCGATTCCAATGGGATGATTGATGTGCACATGAGTATTACTAATATTTTCAGTGTTGTGAAGAATTCATGAATGTGAGGCTTCATCTTGATGATGAGTAAGGGTTTTTTCATGTTTGCATTAGTTTTTTCATGACATATGATATTTTAAAGGAATATTTTTATTTCCATGGACGATTTAATATTGATAGGAACAAAAGAGGATTTACATCAAACAAGAAACTAATTTCTTGTTCATCCTTTACATCACCATTATGTGCACATTCTATATTGTCAATTTCACGAGTTGATCTTCTTGATTTTTCAAATTTTCACAACTCTTTCTTCTTGCATCTCATTCTTCCAAATAGGGGAGAGGAGTCAGAACATGTGCACCCTAATTTCAACGACCCACATGGAGTGCCACATGGACTAGTCAATTTTTTTTGCAATTTCAAGACATAGTTTAAATATTATTAAACATAATTAAATCATTTTTTTTATTGCATATGACACATGGCATCACACGATTTGGCCATGTCCAAAAAATTATTTTTTCCCAAGTGACTAATACGTGCACGATCAGATGCCCACTTAGTGTGTGGCACGACGTCCAAAGTGGACCAGATTGCCATGTTACCAAAATACAGTTTGCCATGCCCTTTCACTTCACTAGATTGCATTAATCTCTCATCGCCCTCACCAATTCTTCTATAAAATCATCTTTAATGCCTGTCCCCTCCTATTACTTCCATGACATCCTACGCAAAATACGAGCCCTTATGCATTGAATGCTCCCAGTGCCTCACACAACTCCCAACTTTCTCCCCTTTCAATCTATGATCTTTTCGACTGTTCTTCACATTGATGCCAGAACGTGTTCACTTAAGGTCTCTGCAACTTCAAACCTGCGACCACAACATGCTATGCTTAGAGTCTAGTGATGCTTCAACCAAACACCTTTTACAAGAGGTCTTTGACATCTTCATTCCTTTGAGCACTACCATGAAAGATCTCGCATTATTTGATGCCATGCAAGTAAACTCGCATCTTTAGTATGCATGGAATGTTGCATTTCTTTCTATTATAGCTTGAAATATATACTTTAATGGGTTTGCATGTAGATTTCATTGCAAGAAGGAAATTTTGTGATCCAGATAGCCCCTTTGGTTTGATTTTGTTGGGGAAGGGTTGGATGGAACACTCACTATTCCATGCTTTGGGTCCTTGTTCCCAAGAACTCCTAGGTGACTCCACCTTCTTAACCTATAGGCCCTAATGCTTGTTAGGCACCCCTGGTCCTTCTGGCCAACCCTCCTATAAAAAACATTCACCTAACCAAGTCAATCTTGGTGCTTTCTCCTCCATTCTTTCCTTAGCCCTTAATCTTCCTAAAGGCTAACTAACTCTCCAAACCTCACTAACTTGTTGCAGGGGCATGTGGTATGTTCTATGGCTTCAAAACCATCCCACCATGGTTCTTGATCAATCACAATGCTTCATTTCTTCATCGCTTCCACCAAAACCTAGTTTAGGGTTTAAAAAGGGCTAGTAGCCCTTGAGCCCCTATTAGGCCTCCTAGCCCAAGGAAATAGGCTTTAACTCCAATCCTATAGAAGAACATCACAAACTTCTTTCTGAGACCCTAGTTCATTTTCTAACCTCTTGAAGGAATTTTTAGGTTTTTGGCTCCCTCAGTTCATACACAGGCGTAACCCTGATTTTGTGAAAATTAGGGCTTTTTAAGCCATTTCTTGACTTCACTGTGAACTGTCAACTTGTTTAGTCATCAGATGGTTTGATGGGATCTCCTGCTTCCTACCAAGCCTTTGTAGGACCTCCTGCAATCACCACACACCTCGAGTTTCCAAGGAATAGTCACCCTGCAACGTTAGTGATTTTTTTTCTTTATCTTTCCTAATAGGGCATAGCCAAGCTCTCCTAGGAAAGGACCTTTTCCATGGAACCTTGCATCCTAGAAAATCCTAAACCTATTCTATATACATGCATGGAGCTTAGCCTCATTTCTCATGGACTATACATTAGGTATAGTGGAAAACAGAGGTCTAAGACTCCATGGATAACAACTTGTTTACTGATCAACAAAGAAAGAAATAAAACCTACTAAGAATAAGGCTTGGAAACAATGGAACAACACCTCTAGAAACTACACAAAGCTTGTACAATGATTGCCACACGTGCTACACCTTATTCATTACTAGGAGCTCTCCATTAACATAGTAAAAGAACAAAAAAAATAGAAAACTTGCAAGAACTTCAATGTTTTTTCATATATCAGCAAGTCCAAAATGAAACCAAAACTTCTCCAACCCCTTGAACAAGTCGAAGCACACCTTTTATAGGTTCATCAAGTGGTTACATTTCTCTTGGTCAGACATAACCACCACAATAGGCCCAAAATTGCACAAATGCAACATTTTGGGTTTTGACTCCAATTCCAAGTGATTCCTAAGGAAAACAAGTTAATAAACTCATCCAATATACCTTGAACAACTAAACCACATTCCTTCCAACATATCCTAACATATTAAAGAAGAAACAAGATGGTCAACATGACCTTGAAGTGTTAAAACACATAATTGCTTCCTAGGCTTCCAAAATTTCCTAGTGTTTCCCAATGTTACCTAGGTGCTCCTGCACCAGATTTCAACGTCTATTCGACCCAGGTGAGCCTTCCTAAAAGCTCACTAAGGCCTAGCCATTATTCAATTTTCCATTTTTTAATTTGTTTGCAGACTTTGTTGTGGTTTTATTCTTTTATTTATTTATTTTTAATAAAAAATTTGGTGGTTGGTAAGAATCCTTTTGTGTTTATGAACACCATGAATTCTATGTTCATAAATACACTAAATTGTGGAAATTAATATTCTATTCAAGCATCATTGTATTTTAATATGGGGTTAATTTTTTTCATTATAGTAACAAATAATATTGTTGCTTGTTTCAATGCCATAGATAAATCTAGGGTTGTTCTCTCTTTCATAGATTTGGCTTCATACTTTTAGTCAGATATATATTGTTGCTTTTAACTTTTGCAAAGATAAATTTGGGTTTTTTCATCTTTTTCATGGGTTTATAATTTTGGGTTTAGGTCGAATATTATAAGTTTTCTTGCTCAATGCCATAGAAAAATTTGAGGGTGTTCTATTTTTTTCATAGGTTCTACATTATCATTCACTTTGGTTATCTTATTTTCATAGGTTTTGCATTATCAGCTAGTTAGGTTTTCTTCGATGTCATAATATATTAGGGTGTGTTCTATGTTTCATAAACCAGTTTAGGGGTTTCTCTTTTTATTAGGTTTTGCTTCATATATTCAATGAGATACATACTGTAGGTTTTTTTGATGCCATAGATAAATTTTGTGGTGTTATCTTTTTCATAAGTTTTGCTTCATTAATTCAATCATGCAAAATATAAGTTATCATTTAACTTCATAGTAATTTATGCCTGTGAATGAGTTGGTCATGCACAAAAGATGTGAGATTTGTTAAAATCTTGTTGTTTTTCATTCGTAAGCTTTATATTGTTCTTCATTAGAACCATTATATTCATAGGTTAGCAGTTGTGTTTCCTTACAATTTATATTGCAATCATTACAATCATGGTTAAACAATTATGTTTCCCTACTATAAAATGTAAGTGTGGATCCCAATTTTTTGTGTGTATGTTTATGTTGTACATGCCTTTAAGATATGAGATGTGGTTCTCTTTTTCACTGGTTATGCTTCATCAATTAAGTCATGTAACTATAGTAGCTTTTTTAGATGTCATTGATAAATTTTGGGGGCTAACCTTTTTTAGTGCCTTGGTTAAATTTGGGGTGTTTCTTTTTCATTTGTTTTGCTTCATCTATTCAAATATGAAACTATTTTATCTTTTTTATATTCCATTGATAAATTTGGGGGTGTTACATTTTTCATAGGTTTTGCTACATCAATTCAGTCACATAACTCTTGTTGGTTAATTTGGTGCCTTAGATATAACTTTGTGAGAGTTCTATTTTGCATAGGTTCTGCTTCATTGGTTCAATCATGCAACTGTTGTAGCTTTTTAAGGTGGCATGTATAAAATTGTGTGAGTTATATTTTCATAGGTTATGCTTCATCAGTTCAATCATGCAACTATTGCTGGTATTTTTGGTGCCTTAGATAAATTTGGGGGTATTTTCTATTGCATAGGTTATGATTCATCAATTCACTCATGGAATTATTATAGCTTTTTTGGGTGACATGGATAAATTTGGAGGTGTTATCTTGTTCATATTTTCCACTTCATCAATTCAATCATCAACTATTCTATAATTTTTAGGTGCCATTGATAAATTTGGGGGTGTTAATCATTTTTATAGGATCTGCTACATCAATACAACCATGCAATTGTTGTTGGTTTTTTGGGTGCCTTACATAAATTTGGGGGTGTTCTCTTTTGCATAAGTTATCATTCATCAATTCACTCATGCAATTATTGTAGCTCTTTTAGGTAACATAGACAAATTTAGGGTTGTTATCTTGTTCATGGCTTCTTCTTCATCAATTCGGTCATGAAACTATTGTAGCTTTTTTAGGTGCCATTGAAAAATTCTCAAGTGCTAATCTTTTTTCTATGTTCTGCCACATCAATTTAGTCATGCAACTATTGTTGGATTTTTTGGTGCCTTACAAAAATTTGGGGGTGTTTTCTTTTGCATAGGTTATGATTCATCAATTCAATCATGCAACTATTGTAGCTTTTTTTGGTGCCTTAGATAAATTTTGGGGTGTTCTATTTTGCATAAGTTATGTGTCATCCACTCAGTCATGTAGTTATCGTAGCTTTTTTAGGTAACATATATAATTTTTGGGGTGTTATCTTGTTCATAGGTTCTGCTTCATTAATTTAGTCATCAACTATTCTACCTTTTTTAGGTGCCATTTATAAATTTGGGTGTGTTAGGTTTTTCATTGGTTCTACTTCATCAATTCAATAATGCAATTATTGTATCTTTTTTTAGGTGTCGTTAATTAATTTGGGGGTGTTATATTTTTCATAAGTTCTTCTTCATCAATTCAGTCATACCACTATTGTAGCTTTTTTAGGTTTCATTGATTTTTTTGGGGGTGTTATCTTGTTCATAGGTTCCACTTCATCAATTCAGTCATCAACTATTCTACCTTTTTTAGGCGTCACTGATAAATTTGGGGGTGTTACTTGGGGTAATAGTACAAAGTTGTGCCACACTTTTTTTCAACTTATCAACACGACTGAATTTAATTATTTTCAACTAAAAATCAATTTGGTCAAACATGTGATCTAGTAAGATTCATTCTAGCTATGTTAGATATTTTCACAACTTTTCCAAGAAAAAATATTGGCTAAATGCATACATGTAGCACTACTCTAAGGCCAATTTTCCAAAAAAATAAAATTATTTGAAAAATTTGAGGTTTGAATAACACCTACTCATGTAAATAACATTTTAAAAAATATATAAAATACCCTTTTGTAGATTAATAAGTGTGGTTTTCAAAAATGTATATACTTTAATAGTTTAATTATTATTTATATTTTATATTTAATTTTTACTAAAATTATGTTAGCAACACAAAATATTAGATTGATTACCATTCCAAGGAAAAATACTAGAACTTATTAAAAAAAATTGAAAAAATAATGATGCACTGAATAAAAGAATCTATATCAAGATGGTATATTTTTTTTCTATTTTAGATGGATATTTAATATGAAAGTTGACGTCGAATGGAAACAATTGTTTTCTAATACACACACAGTTTGATATTTATTTAAAAATATGTATTTACCAAAATTGAAAAAAATATATCCATGCACTAAAGTTTCAAGTTATAAATACACAAAAAATTTGAAAGAAAAAAATAAAATTTACTATAAAAAGATTGACACCTCATGTAACTTCATTTTTCAGCATTATATCAACTAAATTATAATGTCAATTTATTAAAAACTATTTAATTTTTAATTTTTAATTTTTTTTAAAAATACAAACATAAAATATACTAAAAAATACACATTTTATGATTTTACATCATTTCAAAATTCAAAACATATATGTCACTTTTTAGTGATTCAAGTTTAAAACTTGGATTAGTGTTGGTTGTTTCCTTTATAAAGGGTGACACAGCTTTGTACTTTTACCCTTTTCATAGGTTTTGCTTCATCAATTCAGTAATGCAACTATTGTAGCTTTTTAGGTGCCTTAGATAAATTTGGGGGTGTTCTCTCTTTCATAGGTTTTGCTTCATCAATGCAGTCATGCAACTATTGTAGATTTTTTGGTGCCTTAGATAAATTTGGGGGTGTTCTCTTTTGCATAGGTTATGCTTCATCAATTTAGTCATGCAACTATTGTAGCCTTTTTAGGTTTCATTGATTAATTTGGGGGTGTTATATTTTTCATAGCTTCTACTTCATCAATTCAGTCATGCAACTATTTTAGTGTTTTTTCATGCCTTAGATAAATTTGGGGGTGTTCTTTTAGGTGATTGATAAATTTGGGGTTGTTATCTTTTTCACAGGTTTCGCTTCATCCATTCAGTCATTGCATCTAATGTTGGTTGTTTGAACACTTTTCTATTTTGACCTATAACAAGAATTATCTATTGACTATATGAGTATTGGATGAAAGTTAAAAATTGTTTTGATGGTTCCTTATTATTTACATAATTCCATATAATGAATGTAATTTTAGAACCTTAATGTGACACCACTCTTCCAAGATTAAGAACTTCTAGAACTCAACCACCCCCCAAATTTATCTATGGAACCATTAAAGTGTAACAAATCACCACCCTTTCTGTCCACTTGCTCACATTAATTGGCCACTGCCCCTACTAATTTTTATGTACAGTTGTGTTTAATGTGCATCCCTCTCTATTACCTCCATGACATGCCACACAAATTCCCAGTTAATAGTTGTGTTTCCCTTGTATACAATGTTAAGTGTAGTTCCCAGCTTGTTGTACATGATTATGTGTATACTAAGCATGCCTATCAAAGCTGAGATTTGTTAAACTCTTATTCCTATAAAATAGGATTTTTTTTAGCTCTGACTTATTGTTTTTCATCCCTTTGCAATTATATGAATCACTTTCACATTGTCTAGGCATTGGCACTACACTACCAATAATTCATTGCATATATTGACATGTATTACCATAGAACAATAATCAACAGTTCTACTTTGTTACAACAAGTATTTAAGGGACTGGGTTTTTTTAAGGCCTTTCATGATTTCCTATGTAGCACTTCACAATTCAAAGGGAATTTTGAAAAAGTGCAACATAGGTTACCATTAGAAAGGCATTGTGAAAATCAAGTCTCCCTAAACCATTACTGAATGTTACAATTACCAAAATTCATTCATCCATGTCACATTATCTAGGCATTGATAGTACACTACCAATAATCCATTGGATATGTCAACATGTATTACCATAAAACAATAATCAACAACTCTACTTTGATACAACATGTATTTAGGGGACTTGGTTTTTTGAAGGTTTTTCATGCTTGCCTATGTAGCACTTCACAATTCAAAGGGAATTATGGACAAGTGCAACATAGGTTACCATTAGAAAGGTGGTCATAAAATCAAGTCTCCCTAAATCATTACTAAATGCAACAATTACTGAAATCCATTCATCCATGTCACATGTGTCTGTCATCCCAAACATAAGCATAAGAATAAAAATTTAGCCCATCTTAACAAACAAAATAATAGAAGTTTGAGATGTTAACCCATAAAGCAATCGACCCTATCAATAAACACATCCTTGTTAAGAAATTTTATATCATATAGGCATGTAATTGTAGTGCAACAACAGTTCAATCATTTTTGACATGACACTATACCTTCCTTTGAGGTGGTAGCAATAGACATAGGGTAAAAGCACAAACCAGTGTCACACTTTATAAAGGAATCGGCCAACAACAACAAAAAATTCTGAACTTCGACCACATAAAAGTGGTCTTTATGTTTTGAATTTCAAAATGATCTAAACTAATGAAATGCATAACTTTTGATGAAGTTTATTCCTGTAATTTTTCATATTTAAAAAAAAATCGTTTTCATTACTTTTTAATCAATTTAAGAATAGATTTTGGAATGCTGAAAATTTTAGAAAAAAGTGACTTCACGGGTCGTCAAGAAATAAATTGAAAAAACTTCATTTATCCCTATTTTTTTTCTCCAAATAGGTAACTTCAATATCTTGTGCATGGAAAAAAAAACAAATTTTGATGTATATTTTTCTCGTAATAATTTTTTAAAGTCAAACTTGTCAGAATTCAAAAGTTTTCATAGGCCATCAACTATTGTCTATTTTTTCAATCATTTTCAAAAAAAAAATTATAACCTTTTGAAGAAGACTCTCTCCTCTTGTGCCCTATATATTTTTAAATTTTTTTAATATGTTTTACTATTTTTTTTTAATTTCTAATCACCCTCTTTTTTAACTTTAACAACCTACTTGCATTAATTTAAAAACAAAATATATTAAAACTAATCAAAATATTAAAAAAATTACATATTTGGATTCACCACTCCGAGCTCTACAAAAGGGTATTTTTATTTATTGTAAAAAAATGATTTTGATTGAATAAATACTTAGCTCAAGTTGAAAGTTTCAAAAAAATTGAAATTTTTTGAGTTGACTGCCAATTAGGATGCCACATAAACAGTTTCGGTAGAAAAGGTTTCTATAGAAAGGGGGAAAAACCCTTTCTATAGAAACCTTGCACATTAAAAAATCCAATTTCAAAGCCAATTTCAAAGCGAGAAAAGGAAATTTTTATTTTTTTGGGATTCGGGCTAAACTTATTCAGCTGAAACCCTATGTGCCATGTATAGGCCATGTGGTTTCAGTTGAAACCTATTCAATCAAAAAAAATTAGGTTGAAAATATTTCACTCAAAACTATTTATTTGGCAGAAAGTATGACATAACTTTGTGCTTTTACCCCAGATGTGGCTTTTGAAATTCTATGTGTTAAACTATGTTGCAGTCTACCATTCAAAGAGAATTGGATGACTGTTGCAACATAGTTTAACAATATTAAAGTTTTCAAAAAACTATCTCATTATTGCATAGGGGATTACTATCAAAATATGTGCATCCTATCTTGGACAGTTCACATGGAGTGACACATGAAAAAAAAAAAATATTTATATGATTGAATTGAATAACAACAAAATATAATTGTATAAACATATATATACATATACATATGTATATATATGTATATACATATTTACCTGATTGAATTGATGAAGCACAACCTATGAAAAAGAGAACACCCAAATTTATCTATGGCACCAAAACAACCAACAATATTATTTGTTACTGAAATGAAGAACACTCACAATTATATATGCACACATGTACATTTATGTATATGTATATGTATACATTTATGCATATATATGTATATGTATACATTTATGTATATATATGTATGTGTATACATTTATGAAAATGTATATGTATATGTATATATGTATACATTTACATATATGCATATACAATTGCTTACATGCATTCTTTTGCTTACACTGAACAAACCAAGAATATTTATATGTCTCAATTTAAGAACAATGGAAAATAAGAATTGTATAAACATATATATACATCGTGTACCTATAAAAGTTACAATAGTTGCATGACTAAATTGAATTGCAACATCAAAATAGATATGTATAAAGAGGTATATGCTTATACATACATGCATACATATCCATATGTGTATACACATATACATATACATATATATACAAATATGTATATGTATATGTATATGTATATGTATATGTATATGTATACAAATGTGTATATGTATATACAATTGCTTACTTGCATTTTTTTGCTTACATTGGACAAACCAACAATATTTATATGTCTAAATTGAAGAACAACAACAAAATAGAATTCTATAATGTTCATAATATGTACATATTCATATATATGTATATGTATATATATGTGTATACATATTTACATGACTGAATAGATGAAGCAAAACCTATGAAAAAGAGAACACCCCAAAATTTATCAATGGAATAGGTAAAAATGTTACAATAGTTGCATGACTAAATTGAATCTGAACAACAAAAAAATAGATATATGTACATATATGTATATCTATATGTATATGCATATGCATATGTCTATACATACACATATATGTGTATGTATATGTATACATGTCTATACATATACATATATGTATATATATAGAAAAGCTTGAAGGGACACCTGAATCCAAGTGTAACATACATGTAGTGGTGGCAAGATTGAAGTTACAGAGACCTTAAGCGAACACATTTTCGCATCAATGTGAAGAACAGTCGAGAAGATGGTAGATTGAAAGGGGAGAAAGTTGGCGAGTTTTGTGAGGCACTAGGAGTATTGAATGCATAAGGGCTCATATTTTGTGTGGATTTTCGTGGAAGTAATAGGAGGGTACATGCATTAAAAATGACTATACAAAAGAATTGGTAGGGGTGGCTAGAGTTTAATGTGAGCCAGTGGAGTGAAAGGGTGGCGAACTATATTTTGGTAAGGTGGAAATTTGATCCACTTTGGATGTCGTGCCACACACCAAGTGGACATTGGACCATGCACCTATCGATCACATGGAAAAAATCTATTTTTTTGGCACCATGGCCAAATCACATCATGCCATGTGTCATATTGATGTAGGATCATCCTTGGTTCTTGGCAATCTTGCATCAACCAAAAATATTTTCTTTCAATTTTTTTCTTGTTTCTATTCTTGCTTAGTTCATGTTGGTGGATTCATCATCTTTGCTCCCCAGGCTATGTGGATCTTTGTGTACATCATGGACATGTTCAATTTCCTTATTCCAAGATTTGAGAGTGATTGGATTTTTTTTTGGCAAGTTATCACTTCTGGAATTCATGACAGTTTCTTGGACCGGCACCAGAATAGTTTTCATGCCTAGTGACTAATTTGATCATTGTGGATCATCCCTGTGACTTGCGGATCTCGATAGTGTGATTCTAAGTGTTTCATGGAGTTTCCACGACCTTCCTTATAGGTCCACACTTCATTTTATGCACCTATTGATGGAGTATTTCAAATTTGAGGCTAACTTATTCATGCGCACATTACATTTTCCTTCCTTAGATAATGTGATGATCTTTGGCTGATGCAGATGTTTGTAGAATCATGGATATGATATAATGCTTGTAATTGATCATTAGAATAGTAGTAATCAAGAAGTATTAGATGGAGTATATTAATATTGTATGATTTTGCTCGCATATTGAGCATATTGGAATGTTGTTCTTTTGAGCATGTTATTCAGGCCTGTGAGCTGAATCTGTAAGCCTGGATGTTGTCAGCCAAATATAATTGAGATTTCTATTAATGAGAACATTTACATCTGCATTTTCCTCCATATTTTGTGTTGCTTTCATTTTTTTACTCTTGCTGCACAATCCATATTGTTCTCCTCGAGGACCCTCCTACTATGGCTGGGCCATATTGGTATCAGAGCAAGATTTGTTCCTTGCGAGATCATCAGAGTTTGCAAAGTCCTATTGAATATTTTTTGTAGGGTGGCGAATTGAGGATTCGACCTACAGCTATAGAGGACGTGTGTAAAGATGGCGGGAAGAAGAAATGGTAGAGGAAATGGAGCACATAGAAATGCAAGCCTTACTTTAATGGATATTTTGAGAGGAATTGTTTCCAAATTAGATGCAGTTGAAATGGCCCAGATAAGAGGTCAACTAGTTGATGATGTGAGTGATGAAGAGGCAGAAGTACAAGAGGAAAGAGGAAGAGAAGAACAACCTGGTGGTGCAGGAGCACCCATAGGTTACCATAGGTTGTTTAGAAGGTATGTCTAGGATAGTCTTGTCTAGAGCAAATAAGCAATCAAATTTAGTTCATTTGGATGTAAGCCTTAATGGAATTTTTGGTTGGGTTTTGATCAGATGAAGGTCATGTTGACCATAGAATAGGTATCATTAGATTTTAGCTCAAAATGAGGTCTTGGATTTTGAGGAATTCTTGCAAATATTTGAAAATGTTGCTCAAATGGAGCTACAAGCGGCCAAGAAGAGCCCAAGGAAGAGGATAACTGAATTGAAGACCCTATTTATGGGATGCCTTGGCTTTGGAGTGGGGTTGGAAGCATTTGTTAATTTTTGAAGTTTTGTGAATTCAAGGAAAGCAATTGTGTTTGAGAGTGCATTTTCTATTTTTGCATTGAAGTGAGGTTTTTATGGATTAATCATGGCACTGTAATTTGTGTAGGATGTAGTGTAGTAGTTCTTCAAGCATTGTGTGACATTAGCTAGCTTCTTTATTCAATTTCAAGCATTTTTTGTAAATAGTTTTGATTTCACACTGTTACTGGTCTGAACCAGGCAGTTTTGTGAAAATGGAGTGTTAGTTCACTTTCCCACTATACAAATTGTACAGCCCTTTGGGAACAGTGACTAGACTCCATGTATGTAAATATGGTAGAGTTTAGGGCCTTTAAAAATACAGGAGCTACTGTGGAAGTCTTTCCCTAGGCGAGCCAGGAAGAGTCTCGCTAGGGAAGACCTTAGTGCAGAGCACTTGATTTGTAGGGGTGTCAATGCCTTGACAAATTACTGCTTGGAGAAGTTAGATAAGAGTCTTAACAAGTTATATCATGGAGGAGGAAGCTCCATCAATCCATCTGATGTGAGGAATACTTAATAGTTTGAGAGCAGCCAGGAAAGGGCTTAAAAGACCTAGTTTTGGCTCATTTTCAAGTTAGAGCGTTGTACGAACAGTTGAGACCCAAGACCCCAAAAATCCTTGAGAGGTGGGCATATGAACCAGGAATCCCAAGAAAAGATTTGGGTATTCTTTGGAAAGTTTTGAGAACTAACCTATTTTCTCAGAGAAGGAGGCCTAATTGGAGCTCCTAGGGCTAGTAGCCTTTTTAGGTCCAAATGAGGGTTTGGTGGAAGGGACTAAGAAATGGAG
>VDFB02373568.1:45496-94938 GCA_007258455.2 Sequoia sempervirens
GCATCCCTTTGGTGGGAACATTTGCAACCAGATAGGAAAAGAAGAGGAAAATAAAAGATAAAGTCATGGGATTAGATGGTGAATAAGTTGAAGACAAAATTCATGCCTATAGACTATCATATTAGTTTGTTTTGAAAATTTCAGAATTTGAAGTAGAAAGATTCAAGTGTGATAGAGTATACTCTGGATTTCTATAAGTTGAATGTTAGATATGGACATTCAGAGGATGAGATTGAGCAAGTAGCTAGATATGTGAATGGTTTGAGGTCATCTATATAGGATGAGATTAGTTTGATTAAGTTGTAGAGTGTGGAAGAAGCATACCAATGTTCTCTAAAAGTTGAAGAAAAGTTGAACAAAAGACACAAGTAGAGACAAAGAGGAAGAGATGGAATATTTCAGCGAGGAAGAACTTTTACTGGAGGAGGAAGAGGTTCTTTTTTAGATCAGAATAAGGTAAGGAGGTAAGTAAGAATGATAATTCGTACCATAGAGGTGCTGGAAACTCTTACAGAAGAGGAGGATATGGTGGTTACCAGAATGAAGGCTATAGAAAAGATGATAAGGGATAGGAGAAGAGAGTATTCAAAGGAACTTGTTTTAAATGTGGAGGAGAAGGACATAGATCATTTGAATGTAATCAAGGAGAAACAAGTAGAAAGATAGAGAATAATAGAAGAATAACCTTTGTTGAGGAAGATCATGTTGGACCATATAACAAACTAGAAGATGGAGAAGTAGTGGTGAACAAAAGAGTACTATATCAAAGAGAGGCAGAAAAGGAACCATTGCAGAGAAGGAATTTGTTTTGGACTAGATGCAAGGTAGCTGGTAAATGTTGCAAGGTGATTGTTGATAGTGGAAGTTCTGAGAACCTAGTTTTTGAAGAGATGGTGACTAAATTAAAGTTGGAAAGATTGAAACACCCAAAGCCCTATCAGATAGCATGGATTCAAGATGAGCATAAGATATTGGTAAGTGAACAATGTTTGGTGAAGTTAAAGATAGGAAATTATCATGATGAAGTTTTGTGTGATATTATGCCTATGGATGTATGCCATGTCTTGTTGGGAATACCTTGGCAGTATGATAGACAGGCTATTCATGATGGAAAGAAGAATATATATACCATTATAGCTAATGGGATGAAGCATACTTTGTTGCCATTGGAAGATGTTTCTACAGTTGAGGTTTGTATGAGTACTAGAGTTTGTTTGGTTGATGGAAGGAGATTCCTGGATGGGTTGAGACATGAGAACATGTGTTATGCCTTAGTTCCTAAGAAGACTGAAGATTTGAAGCATGTAGAAGAACACTTGGAAGAAATAAAAGAGTTGTTGATAGAGTATGAAGAGATCATTTCAGACAATGTACTTGATGGACTACCACCCATGAGGAGTATTAGTCATTGCATGGATCTAGTTCCTGGAGCTAGTTTTCCTAATAAAGCAACACACCATATGACATCGATAGAGAATGAAGAGTTGAATAGACAAGTGCAAGAATTATTAAGGAAGGGTTTGACTAGAGAAAGCTTAAGTCCATGTGTAGTACCTGATGTGCTTGCACCTAAGAAGGATGGAGAATGGAGGATGTGTACAAATTCTAGAGCCATAAAAAAGATCACGGTGAAGTATAGATTTCCTTTGCCCTGGATGGATGAAATAATGGATTGTTTGAGTGGAGCTAAATATTTTACAAAGATAGACTTGAAGAGTGGATATCATTAGATCAAAATCAAAGAAGGAGATGAGTGGAAAATAACATTCAATAAAAATGAAGGATTGTATGAGTGGTTGGTGATGCCTTTTGGATTGAAAAATGCACCAATTACTTTCATGAAGTTAATGAATGAGGTATTAAGGAATTTATTGGGTAAGTTTGTGATTGTTTACCTAGATGACATCTTGATTTTTAGTAAGAGTAGAGAAGAACATTTGTTGCATATCAGAAAATTTTTGCAGAGGTTGAAAGATGAGCAGTTGTTGATAAACATTAAGAAGTGCAGTTTCATGAAGAAGGAATTGGTATATCTGGAATTTGTGATCTCTGTGGATGGATTGAAGATGGACCCTAAGAAGGTGAAAGCAATTGTTGAGTGGCCTACACCAGATAGCATTAGAGAGGTAAGATAATTTCATGGATTGGCTAATTTCTATTGAAATTTCATTGGGGATTTCAATTCTATTTACAATCTTATCACAGAAACAATGAGAGGAGATAGGAAGGATTTCAGATGGACATTTGGAGCAGATCAAAGGTTTGAGGTGTTGAAGTAGAAGGTGATAGAGCAACCTGTGTTGGCTTTGCCATATTTAAACAAGGTATTTCAAGTAGACTCTGATGCAAGTGGAAACACAATTGGAGTAGTATTGAGTCAAGAAGGAAGACGAGTAGCTTACTTCAGTGAGAAATTGAATGATGCTAGGAAAATATATTCAGTGTATGATCAGGAATTTTATGACATAGTTCAAGCCTTGAAGATGTGGAGAGATTACTTTTTGCCTAATGATTTTTTGTTGTATACGAATAATCAAGCATTGCGATATTTGAACAGTCAAGGTAAGTTGAATTAGAGACACATGGGATGGGTAGAGTTCTTGCAGAGTTATAGTTTTGTATTGAAGCATAGGAGTGTAAAGTCAAATAGAGTTGTTGATGCTCTAAGTAGGAGAAGGAATTTTCTGGCAGAGATGAAAGTGGAAGTATTAGGCTTTGATGAGTTGAGGAACTTGTATGAGGAAGACCCAGATTTTACAGAACCTTGGAGAGCTTGTAAAGAACCAGTTTCAGAGGATAGGAGTCAATGGTTGGATTATTTCATTTAGTCCAGGATATGTTGTTCAGAGGTAATTAGTTGTGTATACCCCAGAGTTCAATGAGGGATAACCTGGTGAAAGAAAAGCATAGTGGAGGTTTGTCAGGACACTTTGGAATTCACAAGACAGTAGCATTGGTAAGTGAGAATTACTTTTGGCCGCAAATTCATAAGGATGTTAGGAAATTTGTGCAAAGTTGCAGAGTTTTTCAAGTTGCAAAAGGGAGTAGTTAGAATGTTGGGTTGTATAAGCCTTTGATAGTTCCAGAGAGACCTTGGGAGGATATCAGCATGGATTTCATACTTGGTTTGCCAAAAAGACACAAAGAAGTAATGATTCAGTATTTGTAGTGGTGGAAATTTTTTCTAAGATGGCACATTTCATACCTTCTAAGAAGACAACAAATGCAGTACATGTAGCAGGCTTATTTTTCAAAGAAGTAGTCAGATTGCATGGATTACCTAGGAGTATAGATTCAAACAGGGATACAAAATTTGTTGGTTACTTTTTTAGGACACTTTGGAAGAAGTTGAAGACAGATTTGAAGTTTAGTTCTACATTTCACCCACAAACTGATGGACAAACAAAGGTAGTGAATAGGAGTTTCAGAAACTTGTTGAGATGTTTGGTTGGAGAAAAGACAGGAAGTTGGGATTTAGTCCTTGCACAAGAAAAATTTTCTTATAATAATTCAGTGAATAGGAGTACTAGAAAGACACCTTTTGATATTATTACTGGAGTTCATCCTAGAGGTATATTAGAGTTGAGAGATATCAATATGGAAGGTAAAAGGAGTGCAAAAGTAGAGGAATTTTCCAAACATATGAAGAAAGTGCACACTCAAGTGAAACAACAGTTGGAAGATATGAACATGAAGTATAAGGAATAAGTAGATGAAAAGAGGAGATATAAGGAGTTTGAAGTTGGAGATGAAGTGATGGTGTATTCGAGGAGGAGAGATTTCCAATTGGAACATACAGTAAGCTAAAGATGAGGAAGTTTGATTCAAGAAATGCGTATAAAGTGAAGTTACCAGCTAACATGGGTATACTACCTATATTCAACATTGCAGACCTACATCAGTACCATGAAATAGAATTCAGAGAAGATAGTGAGGTAAGCCTGGAAAATCAGTTTCCTAAGTAGCAGTTGGATGATATTGAAGAAGTTTTGGATATCAGAGATGGGAGGAAGACAGTACAAAGAATATCTTGTGAAATGGAAAGATAGACCAATTGAGTATTCTTCTTGGATTTCTCAGGCTGAGGTAGACCGTCTTGGTTTTCCTTTAGCCCCAACAAAGTGAGGGACTCACTTTTCATTAACCCCAGATGTTTGATGCAGGAGCATCCTTGGTTCTTGGCAATCTTGCATCAACCAAAAATATTTTCTTTCAGTTTTGTTCTTATTTCTATTCTTGCTCAGTTCATGTTGTTGGATTCATCATCTTTCCTCCCTGGGCTATGTGGATCTTTGTGTACATCGTGGACATGTTCATTTTCCTTATTCCAATATTTGAGCGTGATTGGATCTTTTTCTAGAAATTTATTGCTTCTAGAATTCATGGCAGTTTCTTTGACCGAAACCAGAATAGTTTTCAAGCCTGGCAACTAATTTGATCATTGTGGATCATCCCTGTGACTTGCAAATCTTGACGGTGTGATTCTAAGTGTTTCGTGGAGTGTCTCGACCTTCCTTATAGGTCTACACTTCATTATATGCACCTATTGATGGAGTAATTCGAATTTAAGGCCAACCTATTCATGTGCATGTTACATTTTATTTCCTTGGATAATGTGATGATCTTTGGCCAACGCGGATGTTCCCAGAATCGCAGATATGATATAAAGCTTGTAATTGATCATTAGAATAGTAGTAATCAAGAAGTAGTAGATGGAGTAGATTAAGATTGTATGATTTCACTCACATATTGAGCATATTGGATTGTTGTTCTTTTAAGCATGTTTATTCAGGCTTATGAGCCAAATCTATAAGCCTGGATATTGTCAGCCAAATGTAATTGAGATTTTTGTTAATGAGAATATTTTCATCTGCATTTTCCTCTGTGTGAACCCCAACCTTGGTACCTACAAAACAACAAGAGTAAACAAGTTAGACAAGTGATTGCAAGCCAAAACAAGGATTCCCCATGAAATCTATTTACAACATTCAAATTAGGAAGAAAATATTGAAGAACACAAAGCAAATGACAAAACAAAGATTGAGTCCTAATTAGAAAAGCAAACTCTTGATCCCATGGGAGAATTGGTGCCAATTTGATGTGAAAATTGGCCCTTTCCCAATTTCTATGATTGCAAGCTTCAATATGTTGACTTGGTGAAGAGATTTGATCCACTTTTGATGATGAATGGTGAGATCTCCAAGCCAAAATCTACAATAACCTAGCTAAGAACTCAAGATTGATGAATGGAAATGGCTAAGTATTTTAGCATGGTAACTTTGCTTGGATTGTGGATGATAAAATGAGGATATGAGCCTTTCATTTATAGGATTTCAAGATGGATTAAAGTCCAAATTTGAGCAATGTGGGACTAACATTCATCCAATGATATGGTGCCACTTGTCAAACTATGAATGGATAATGGATGTGCAAGATTTGGGGTTTGTGCCAATAAATGCCAATATTTGAAATTCAAATTTGTTGAAATGACATGTAAGAGGGAAGAGAAAATAAAATAAATGCCACTTGGCTCAAGGAAAAGTACATGTAAGATGAATTTATTGCCTTGTTGGATGTACATGTTGACTTGGAATTTTTGAATTCAAATTGAGAGAATATTCCAAAAGATGCCTTGTGAGGAAAATAGAGATTTAATAAATGAATTAAATCTATTTTCATGTGCAACTTGCATTATCTAGAGGATGTGACATGAGATGAGATTAAATTAATCAAGGGTTAATTAATTTAAGAGAAGATTTGATGATGTGACTTATTTGACTTAGATTTATGGATTTATTTAAATCAAATAAGAGAGGACTATGATAAAAGGCTAATTAAATAAGGATTTTGATTTATTTAATTAAAAGAGATGGTATTAGATTAAATCAAATAAGACTTTAATTTATTCAATTTAATGGATGGACTTTAGAGATTTAATCAAATAAATTGATTATTTAATTAAATAGGGATAATTAGATTAGATGGATTGATTTAATTAACAAAAGAGATTGACTTAATTAGACAAAATGATTTATTCAATTAAGGGATGGAAATTGATGAATTTAATTAGATAGAAGAATTTGATTAAATGGTTAGACTGAGGGATGATTCAGGAAGAAACGATGTTAGTAAGTTAGGATCAGATGCACGATGTCAATCAGTATATTTTACGTGTCTATATTTTGCCCCTCTTTGAAGCAATGCACTTGTTGTGTTGGTTCAAAGAATAACTGATCTCGATCAAAACCAAAATTTTTGATATTTAAAAACTTGCCCCACTACTGCATGGCAGGAGAAAACATGCCATTATCATGCCCCCTTGAGAGATCAGACAAAAATTTTAATTGTTTTGGGTGATCTCATGAAAAAAAGATGACAAAATACCTGACAAGTCTGAAAGGGGTCTGGGAGGCTAAAAACTTGTCTAAATGCAATAAAACGATGAAAAACAAGCCTCAAACGGACAGAAACAGGTTTGGGGGTCCAAAATCCTAGTAGGGAAGCCATTTAGGGTTAAAAAACCCTAATTTTTAGGCTTAAAAGGGGCCTGAGGGGTCACTTTCAAGTCATTTTCACACACCTCTACTAGCAAACCTTGAGATTCGAGCTCTGACCCTGCAGCGATATGGTGCAACGACAGCTTCCCCTACACATTTCAGATCAAGTTCGAACATACCAGCGGCCACCTGGCATTGGTATGTGATCCTTTCCGATGCTTAGTTTTTTTGTTTAGTGCATTAATTATTGCTTTAAAAGGGGAGTTCGCTTCCAGCGGTGCTATATAGCACCACTCGGCATTTAAACTGTGTCGCTCTAGGCCTTTTTGCGCCGCAGTAGTGCTATTTAGCACTGCAGTGGTGCAGTTCAGAGTTAAGAAACTTTGACGCTGGGCTTGAGCTTGGTGGGCCAGTTTGGGTAAAGTGTATCGTAGCAGTGCCCTTTTCATGTAAACTGCGATGCTGGAGGAGAAAGTGCACCTCGGTAGTGCCACTTGGCTTTTTTTGGGCTCGAGCATCATAGTTTGAGTAAAATCAAATTGTGACACCTTCACAAACTACACCACTGGGAACTTTCTTAGAGAGTTTGACTAGGAATTTTTCAAAAAATTTAACACGTTGACTTTCCTTGATGCAAGACGGGCCTAAGGAGCTCTACTCTCAGGAGAACTGGTTGCAAGATTTGGTGAGCATCCTGCGTGACTTGAACGAAAGAGACCAGGATCAACTGGGAGTTGCAGGATTATGGCATATTACATATGTGGTGCCCATGTGCAGTCACCTAGGGATGCTATCAGCGCTCGTTGAGAGGTGGCACAGCGAGACGTCGTCATTTCATCTCCCCACTAGCGAGGCCACCATCACCTTGGAGGATGTTTGGCGCATTTTATGATTGCCTATTTATGGTCGTCGGGTGATCTATGATATGGAGGAGGGACGCGAGTCCTGCATCAGAGTCCTTGCCACACAGGACATCATCTACTACGAGGGACAGATTGAGTTAGAGAGATACAAGGTTATATCTCCTCCCTTCCGCTGGGCGGTTGTAGCGATCATTTCAGGTTTGGTTGCCTCAGACAGATGAGGGCGATACTTCAATCTCAGCTGGGGTTATTGCTGGGAATAGATGGTCTGAGATAGGCCAGTTCACTTCACATGGGGACTTGTCCTTCTGGCTTCACTCTATAGAGATTTACATGAGTACGTTTATGTGGATGGCAGAGCGCTGGGGGTTGGGGTGACACTACTTCATGTTTGGGCATGGGAGCACATTTCTATGCTACATCCACAGGTTGTTCCAATTGTGATGGGGGCAGAGGATGCCCTTATGGCATGATACAGAGGCAGTGTGTCCACACACATTGGCGAGCACAGGATCCCCTATTGGAGGCGGGTCCTAGATGAGATGCTTGTATTTACTTGGCGTCCATACCTCAGTCAGCCCAGATGGGCCGACGATACTGCTCAGCTCTTTTCTGTCGCCAGGACCAATATATGCAGGGGTGGGAGCACATGATGATTGAGAGATACTTGCCCGGGCACATGCAGTGTCAGTTTAGAGAGCCACAGGATTGGCCTGATGATGACTACGTAGTCATCTTTGCACGCAGTATGGGGTCACAGTATTCCTACCGCCGAGGCAGTTGATAGCTTCAGGTATTTGGTAGCTTGACCGTGGGCTTATGATCAGGGCTTGGCAGATCCAGGGACTACATAGGCCTACAGAGACTGGTTCAGACCTCCTCTTCAGTTGACCATTCCAGGTGAGGATCTAGAGATGCGCAGGGTTAGAGGCAGAGGGAGAGGATGAGGGCGAGGACCGAGGGTTGAGATTCGATAGGATCCACCATTTGTGCCCCCAGTCCCACCAAGTCAGGTAGATGTTCACATGTAGGATTAGTAGCAAGAGCTGCTAGTCCCACCACCATGAGCCGAGGGTGAGGATCAGCCTCACGTGCAGCCACAAGTACTGCCACAGAGACATGAAAACGGTCGGGATGCACTGATTGCATAGCTGCAGGCCTAGGTTCAGGCATTGATAGCTGAGAGAAACCAGGCGAGGGCTGAGAGAGAGCAACTCAGAGTAGAGAGGGATCAGGCTATGTAGCAGAGACAGGCTGCAGAGCTATAAGTAGCCACTGAGCTAGGCCGCAGGTAGCAGATCGAGAGTATGACAGCCTCCTCCTCCCAGGGTACAGTGCCAATATGATCTTACAGGGATGCTATCTGAGAGATAGAGTACTACCATCAGGCTTACCATGACACTATACCTAGAGCAGATTGGGTCCCAGAGTACTCAGAGCGGGCTAGCCAGAGACCACTAGAGGGTCATGGTGACAGGGGTGAGGACAACATTCACAGAGATCAAGCTTGATCTGGATGATACACTTTTTGTGCCTTATGGGCTCATTTTTGATAGTCTGATGGGCGTTTTGTACTGATTGACATATATGTGTATAGTGATCTGATTAATTCTTTGACAGTGACATTGATGATATATATATATGAGTCGATTTTGATGTGATGAAATGTGTACTTTTTTATTTGTATGATTCTACCTCTATATGTTATGGATGCATTTATTTGCAATGATTATGACTAACAAATCTATATTATGCTCAGCTATGATATGATGTGAAAATGATGTTATCTATATGATGATCTATTTTATGCCAATGTGATATGTGAAATGGGTTTTAATATGTAAAATGATATGATCTATTTTATATGCAATAATGTGTGGAATATGCTTATATATGAGATGATTTATTGATGGATGTACTATGAATGCGATGGTCATGATATGATGCAAATGAAATGGTGTTAATGCATAATGAGATGGTTTTTTGAGATGCAATGATATGTTAATGTAAAGTGATATGCTAATGCGTAATGTGAATGTAATGTGATGATATGATGTCATATATGTTATGCAAGCATGTATGCCTAATGAATTAAATGCTTGTATACCTAATGATTATGGAATTCTTTTTTTCATGTTGTGTGATGATTTAGATGGTAATATGAAATGGATATGAAATGCCAATGAATGTTTATGCAGTGACTTTAGACTTAAGACTTGATGTTTGGAGTTTTCACTTTTAACCTACTAGACTTGTTTCCGATTATCTTGCCAAAGATTGAGGATGGCCATTAGTTTATTATGGATGGTGTTTATTCTAGGTGCAAGCGAGATGAGATGGATGGATTTTTTCAAATATTTGGATGTTTTTGATGATTTTCAATGTTTTGAGGCTGTTTTTGGTATTTTTTCAAGATTTTCAAATGTTTTGATTTTTGATTTTTCAAATGTTTTGGGATTTTCAGAGATTTTGACCAAGAGACTAACCTAAAGACCTATCCTAGGGGTCTCAGGGGCTGATCAATAGATTAGCCTTGCCTACGTTATGCATGCAAAGACCACATAGTTCGATTAACGACTTGACCGATTTACAAATGATGATATACATGACGAAATGTTAGTTTATTATGACGGACTCCTATAGGACTGACCTAAATGTCTCAAGGGATGATCAAAGATCAACCTTTCCTAGGTTCAAGCTCAGAGACGACGTAGTTCAACAAGACGACCTTGTTTTTGATCTTTTGATTAACTTTGTGACTTGTTTTTGGATTTTGATGATGTTTTGATGTTTTTGGATTTTCTGATTTGAGGGCTTTAAGATCATACACGAATCTGATCTAATGAGAACATTCCCCCAGTGTGATGCAATAGACTACTCTGATAGGACAAACTGACCTTGAGGATGGGCTGAGTAGTACTAGGAGGGATCATGATACAGAAACAGGGCCAAGCTATGGTACAGATGCAAGTGGATGTGTGATGGATGGAGACTTGAATGTGATGGATGATGGAAGTGAAATGGATGGATTATGCAGAACAAGTCATTAGGATCCTGGTGGATGGAAAGTTCTTATTTATGCCAGGCGCCTATTTGCCAGGTTTTCGCCAAGGTACTTTCCCAAAGTGCCATCGAAGTGGTTTTCACTAATGGACGATTTTTTTATCCTTTTTCTGATTTTTTTGGATTTTTTGCTTTTTTTATTTTTATTTTGTCACCAAGATGCCTGTTTGCCAGGTTTTCGCTGAAGTAACCATTTTTTCAGGACTTTTTCTAATTTTTTTGATTTTTGGTTCTATATCTTGAAAGATTTAGGCATAAAACTTTTTGAGATGGGAGTTATTCATGGGCTCCTGCAGAGGTTCCCCTTCAGGTCTTGATAGCTGATACGCCCCTGATTTGTAACTTGTTGTTATGATAAAAGATCCTAACCAATTAGGTTTGAACTTGCCTTTGTTGCTTGGGTTTGGAACATTCTTCTGATTTTCTTTTAAGATTAGTTCTTCGACTTAGAAAGTCCTACTTCTGATTTTCTTGTCGTAGCTCCATTTGAGTCTGTTCTGATAGACTTGCAAGTGATTTAAAGCATCCATCTGTCTCTCGTCCAGTAACTCCAGCTCATTTAGTCTTGTTACTCTGTATTCTTCATCCGTGGCATGTTTTTGCAGTGATATCCTGAGGGATGGGAGCTCGATCTCAATGAGGAGTACAACTTTTTATCTGTAGACCAAGGAAAAGGGGGTGGCTCCGGTGGGTGTACAGATGCTAGTTTGATAAGCCCAGAGGGTGGGATTAAGCTACAAGTGCCAGTCATGACCTGTGTCATTGACTGTTTTCTTAAGGATTTTCAAAATGGTTTTGTTGGTAGCTTCAGCTTGGCCATTGCCTTGGGGATAGTACGGAGTGGAGAAGCGATGTTGGATTTTGAATTTCTCACACAAGTTGTGAACCTCCTGGTTCTTGAATGGTGTCCCATTATCTGAGATAATGGCTTGTTGGACACTGTAACGATAGATGAGATAGTGCAAGATGAATTTTGAGATCTGCTTCCCAGTGATATACATCATGGGTATGGCTTCCACCCACTTTGTGAAGTACTTAGTTGCAATTATGATGAATTTATGGCCGTTGGATGAGGTGGGTGTGATTTTCCCAATGAGATCGAGTCCCCACTGTGAAAAGGGCCATGGTGTGATGATCGGGTGAAGCTCTTGAGCTAGAGCATGGATGAGGTCCCTATGCTGCTGAAATTGTAAACACCTTTTAGCATGATCATGTGCTTCTCCTTCCATTGTGGGCCAATAATACCCCATCCTCAGCAGTTTCTTGGCAATGGTCATTCCACTTGAGTGTGAGCCACAGATACCATTATGAACTTCGGTTAGAGTGGTTAATGCCTCCTCAGCATTTAGGCAGTGCAGTAAGGTGCCTTCTATGCTTCTACGGTATAGGGTATCACCTAAGATCACAAATCTGGATTCCTTTTTAACAAAGGTTTGTTTGAGGTTTGATGGTAGGTCAGCGGGTATGACTCCTATTCGGAGATATGTATAGATATCATGATACCAAGAATCGCCAGGACCAACGATTTCACACACATATTCTGATTCTGGTACCTCGAATGCGGGAACAAGAAGCTACTCAATTAGAAATTCATATTTTGGCACGCTATGAGGGATGTCTAATAGGGACCCAATTGTAGCCATGGCTTCTGCTACTCTGTTATTGGTTCTTGGAATCTGCTCAAATGTTATGTGAATGAAGGATTCCCTTAGAGTCTCCACCAATTTCTTGTATGGAGTGAGCTTGTCATCCTTATTCTGATATTCATTATTGACTTTATTTATGATCAACTAAGAGTCTCCATATACCTTGAGAGCTATGATGTTCCATTGCACTGCTATCCTGAGGCCTATAGTCAAAGCCTCATATTCTGTTATGTTGTTGGTGCAAGGAAATGCTAATTTGTATGATCCTGGTATGCAATCCCCTTGTGGAGTAATGAAGATGACACCAAATCCTGATCTGTGTTGTGTGTACGAGCCATTGAAATATAGTTTCCAGTGGTTGGCTATGTTGAGGTTAAAGATGGATTCATCTGGAAACTCTGAGACAAGGGGATTTTTAGAATAAATAGGTGCTTGAGCTAGTTGATCTACAATAACTTGTTCCTTGATTGCTTTCCTCTCTACATACTCGATATCATACTTTGACAGTATCATTACCCATTTTTACATTCTACCTGTGAGCATTACCTTTGATAGGAGATACTTGAGCGGGTCAATTTTTGCAATGAGCTTTATCTTGTGTGCCAACATGTAATGTCTAAATTTTTGGGATGCAAACACTACTGCGAGGCAAGCTTTCTTGATAAATGAGTAATTTAGCTCGTGACCAACCATTGTTCTGCTGATATAGTAGATGGCCCTCTCCGTTCCATTTTCATCATGTTGAGCTAGGAGAGATCCAAGGGCTGCTGCTATTACTGACACATATAAGATCAATGGCTTCTTTGGAATGGGTGGCATTAAGACTGGAGGTGTCAGTAGATATTCCTTGATTTTTTTGAATGTTTCTTCACATTTTGTATCCCATTGGTATGCTACCCCCTTGTGGAGTAGGTGGGAATATGGGTTATGCTTGTCTGCCAGTTGTGCTATGAACCGTTGGATGGATTGGAGTCTGCCTTGGAGGCTTCTCAATTGTTTTAATGTCTTTGGTGCTTCCATCTTGAGGATTGCTTTCACCTTTGTTGGGTCCACTTCAATACCCCTCATTGATACTATATACCCTAGGAGTTTACCTGATTGTACGCCGAAGATGCACTTCTTAGGATTTAGTCTGAATTTGTATTCCTCCAATCTATCAAAGATAGCACTTAGGATTGCTATATGATCTTGTCTTTTTCTTGACTTAGCTAGAATTCCGTCGACATAGTCTTCAACTATTTTATGAATCATGTCATGGAATATCAACGTCATGGCCCTTTCATAGGTTGCTCCTACATTCTTTAGGCCAAATGGCATCATGTTCCAGCAGTAGGTCCCCCATGGACAAGTGAAAGTTGTCTTATGTTGATCTTCTTTTGCTATCATGATCTGGTTATAACCTGAAAGTCCGTCCATCAGTGATAGCATCTCATGGCCTGTTGTCATGTCTACTATCATGTCAATGTTGGGAAGTGGGAAATCATCCTTTGGACATTCCTTGTTCAAATCTTTGAAGTCTGTACAAATTTTGATGGCTCTGTCGTGCTTTGAAATAGGTACCAAATTTGACACCCATTCTGGATAATCAATTGGTCAGATAAATCCTGCATCTAACAACTTTTTGAGCTCCATTTTGACTAAAAACGCGATTTGAGGATGCATTTTTCGAAGCTTTTGTTTGACCGGCTTTGCTTCTGGATACACTGCTAAATGATGAACCACTATCTTTGGATCAAGTTTTGGTATGTCAGCATAACTCCATGCAAAGTTTATTTGTCTTTCCTTTAGGAATGCTGCTAAGAGTTCTTGCTCTTCTGATAATAGTGATTTCGCATAGAATGTGATATGTGAGGTCACCTCTATTCCTAGGTTGACAGGATTGCATTTTTTGACCAAGATTGTTGACTTCTCCTGATGAATAACCCTTAAAGGAAGATTGAATCCTTCATCCTTGGGTGCCTCAGAGAGGTTTTCACTGTTGGATACATCCTTTCTTTTTACTATTTTCTTGTCAGAGAGTGCCACAAGGTGGTTTTCACTCAAGGACTTGGATATGATTCTTAGTTTCTCACTTTTGCGACTGAAGAATTCAATTATTTCCCCATAATAGGCATGTGTGTCCAACTCCATTATAAACCCTGCCTTGTCATCCCCATCTAGAATTTTATCCCTCAATCCCATGAATTATGAGAGCACCTCATCATTTTCGAATGTATCGAGAATTGGTGGTCCTCGTTGGTCATAGTCGATCAGTTGAGGATATACTAAACAAATCTCATGATTTTGATGATCAAATTCGAGAGATAAGGTACTAATCATGCAAAGGGTAGTGTCTTCGAATAGCCTAGGTAGATTGGTCATGGTATCTTCATCATCACTACTAATATAGGGCTCAGTTATAAAGTTATGTATGTCTCTCCCTATGGATATTGGTGAGTGCACTTGTGCTAGTATTGGCTGAGGAGAGATATTAATTTTTCTAACCAAAGGATTTTGGCCACGTATGGTTATACTCGGAGGGGTACATCCAAGGCCAAGATTTGTTATGGGTTGCATCTCTGGTATTATAGGTATTATGAGCCCATTGTCGTTTTGTCCTAGTCTTTGATTTCTATCGTAACCCATTACGAGCATCATTTGTAGGCCCTTTCTTGTCTCATCCATTGGTAATTCAGGTGTCGGTCTTTCATCTCGATACAACATGTGAGATGGATCTACTTCAATAACCTCTTGACCAAGGTCTCCCCAACTTGTGAATTTAGGATAGTCCTCAGGATACATTTGTGATGTGGAGGCTTGGTTCTCTTGTGGAAGTCCACGTGATCTGGGAGATTGTGGTAACTCTCCTACCACAAAAGCATTTTTAGGGAGCTTGTAACTTCCACAACCATCCTCTTGGATGATGAGATTGATGTCGAAGATGGTGGGGATGGTGGGAATGGCAGGTGTCTCTATTGCAGAAGTGGACGCGAGAGTGGCGGGGTCGATGTATGGTGTGGATGGGCCGTCATCATTTTTTGGCACTTGGGGGATTTTGTAATACTTTGCCTCAAGTTTTTTGCAATATGAGAATGGTTAGGGATCTCCATGGATGGTAACCTCTTGTCCATTATGTGTAAATTTCACCCATTGGTGGAAGGTTGATGCTACGACTTTCATCGCATGGATCCACGGGCGTCCCAAGAGGATATTGTATGGAAAATCAAGGTCCAATACCTAACAAGTGGTTTCCATGAGTGTTGGTACTACTTGAATAGGGAGTTTAATCATGCCTTGAGACACTCTTTCCTGGTCATCATATGCTCTTATCGTGATGCCTTTCCCTTTGTTGATAGAATCTTTTGATATTTTCAACTGCTTGATGAGGCTGAGAGAACAGATATTCGAACCTGCACCCCCATCCACCAAAACCCTTTTGAATTTTCTCTTATTTACGATGGCTTCCAAGTGAAGTGCATGGTTGTGAGATGGTTGGGCGGGGAAATCTTGGTTAGAGAATATAAGGATATTAGGTGTTATGATATTTCTGACCATAGCTTGGAATTGCTCTGTTTCAAGATCTGTGGGGACAGTGGATGAGGCTAATGCTTCCTCAAGGATCTTCTTATGAGCTGATTATAGTTTTAACAACTCCATGATGGAGATGTGTGCTGGTATTCTCTTGAGTTGGTCTAGGACATTATAGCCACTAGGAATGGATCTAGATGTAGGGACCCTATTTGGTTGAGATGATCCTACGATAGTGACTTTGCCACCTCTTATGGTGACCCTATGTGTATTTTCTGCTGCTCTTTATCTTTACATTGTATTTCCCTCTCTATTTTTGCCTACTCCTTCAATCCCCTTGCCACATTTATTGATACCTTTTTCTCCTCATTCTCTTGTTTCTTTTGATATTTTATCTCCTCAACCTCTTTCTTCCTTTCCTCTTGTTGCAGTAATAGATTCTTGTAGTCATATATTGTCAAGAAAGGAGACTATGTGCTCAACTGAATTCCATCACCACCACCTTTGGATTTATTTTTTTATGGATAGTGTGCATAGGAAGCTTGCAAATTTTTTTGATGTGAAGAAATTTTTCTATTTCTTGTGTCTACTCCAACAGTGAGACAAATTTCTCCTCCACATGAACATCCACTGCTTGTGATTCCTCAGTGAAATCTTCATTGCCTCCTAAATATGAACTGCCACAAGCAACATAGTAATGCACAATTTTAGATAGTTCAATTGCAGGTGGTGGTGATGGGAAAATATAAGTTCCCTTTTGTTCTTGGACATGCAAATCAATTCCTAGATTTATTACTCCCTCCACAAACTAGCATGGTTTGTTATGCTATGATGGAAGACTCAAACTATTGTCCAAGTGGTCAACCGAGTTTTCCACTGTGGGAGGATTTTGTTGATCAACCAACACTTGTGCAATTGAATTAGTAGGATTGTTATCAGGTGAATGTTGTATATGTTTCTCTTCGTATGATTCTATTGTAGATTGTAATTGTCCATATAGAAGAGTGGACAAATTTTTTTGTGCAACATCGTCTCTTGAGACAACAACTCTTAAAAGGCTAAGGATGTTCTGCACTACAGAAGCATCCTCACATATGCTAACCTCAAATGTGTCATTGGGACACATGTCATCAATGAGTGCATTCAAATTAAGTTGCCATATCCCACTCCTTCTAAATCTTGAATTGATATTATCAACTATCAAAGCTATTGATAGTGATTTGTTTCGTAGTGTGGAAAGTTCTATCCTCCCAACTTCAAGGTTTGGAAACCTTGCCATCCATGTTGCATGTTTTGATTTGAATTATGATTTGAAAGGTGAAAACACACTCGCAGCCAAAGGCTTATTTTATTTGAGGTGTTTTTTGGTAATGTTAGTAAATCTATACCCAACTATCTTGCTTGTTGGATGGTTGTGAGCACAACATGGCTTCCATGCCCATCAAAAATCAGCAACTTCCTGTTGGTGAGCAACACACTGCCTGGAAATAATCACACAAAGTGGGACAACCATTGCATAAAAAACTCATTTTTCATCCATGCATGTGGTTGGGCTGCCATGCAAGCAGTTGGTTCACAATTTACAATGTAATTTTGTAAGTTATTGTAGACACTAAAAAATATCCCAAATGATATCATACACTTGAATAAGATATACTAACATCATTTCATCTTGAAACCCATCCTCTTTTCACTTAATTAATTAAATTAGCCTAGCTATTTAATTAATTATATCATTTGCATCTATTAACCTAATTAATTTAATCGGGTTAATTCACCCCCATTCGTGTTAACATTTCATCTCATTAAATTAAATAAATCTTGAAAACTATTTAATTTAAATCCCTAAATCTTCTTAATTAAATAACCCTAAGTTATTTAGTTAAATGTCATTCCACCTTTCCCATATTCATTAAATTATTTTATTTAATGAATATCATCTAATTCTTCTAAAGTCCCCTAATTGTTTAATTAATATTGTTTAATTATCAATTAAATCTAATTCCCCCCACTTACAAGGGAATATTCCTCCTTTACACATTCCTCCAAAAGGAATATTCCCAAGGAATATTCCTTCCCCTTTTGAACAATTTAATTTAGCTTTAATTAACTAAATATCCTTTTTCCCTCACCCATGAGAATATTCCAAAGAATATTCTCTCTCCTCACACATTTGAAAAAGGGGAATATTCCTTTTTCTCAACAAAACTTACTTAGCTTCTTGAGAAAGTTAACTTGTGACCTCTTGGACAAGTTGAAAGTGTGTTTGTTTGAATGAATGTTAACCCTTGATTAAATCTCATCTTGCATTCTCATCCATTGATGAGAATCCATGATCCATGCCTCCAATTTCTTCCATCCTTGACCGTTGATTGACATTTTTGATCTCAACCATCCATTTCTCATTTGCTCTCCTATAAATAGGTCACTATTTAGAGACAAATGGATCGATCTTTTCAAAATAAAACTTATGTTGTTGGAATCACTCACACTCACACTCATATTTAGTACACATTTAACATCTTTCAGTTTAATTACTTGCATTAATTAGCTTTATCTTCTAGTAATGGCTTCCATGATCACATAATGTATCCATTTAACTTATAGATTAATTATTGTTTGAATCTTTTAGTTTATATTCCATCTAGATTAGCTTAGTATTTACATATCTTCATCATTTTAGCATAAAATCATGTTTAATTAGCTTACATCATGCTCATTTAGATTAAAATCATGTTTTCATACACATCTCACAATCATTCCATCAGTTTTCTTTATTAAAATTGACTAGAACAAGCTCATTTATCCACAGGATTGGGAAAGGGTCGTCATTCCACATCAACACGACACCACCCCGCCAACGGATAAGTTTCAGATGGATTAGAGTAGGAATTTTAAAGCTGTCATAGTTTTTTGTGCTTAGTTTTGATAAATGTTTAGTTTAATTTTCATTTGAATGATCCTGTTGATATTTGGCATTAGTGGCTTTGTTATGCTTTGATTCTTCATGGATCAAGCATAATCGACCTGTGCTAATCCGTTAGTCATATTTTGGCACTAGAAGGAGGGAAAAACTTATCAAATTTAATAAATTTCTATCTTGAATTCTATTTTTTTTAGTCTTAGAGGATATGATGACACTCAAAGGAATTTTAAACACCTTTGCTAGGCATCGCCATATAGCAATGCTATTGTCATCTAAAACAATGACACCTATTTAATATCATGGCGCCGATTAAAACAAATGGCGATGCTAAATACTTTTAGAGGTATCAATGATTTATAAATGGAAACACTCCCCAAACAACAACTCTATCGTCGTCACTAGGTTTCTACAGAGCGATGCAAAAATTCACTAGAGCAATGCCCAAATTCACCAGAGTGATGCTATCATGAACATTGACACCCTACTCTAGTAAGAAAAAAGATGATCAATTTTTAGCATGTGCTTTAATTTTTTTGCTTCATCAGATTACGAACATGCCTCTAACGTTGTTCTAGGTTTTAGGCTAACTGGGTTTTGTAGGTTGGACGATAAAAGTTGAAGTAAAGAAGCATTCTCATTTTAAAATATTATAATTGTAACAAGCATTTTGATGCTTTTTGGGAAATTATAACTCATTCATTATGCTTGTCATTTTATGCTTTAATACCACACTAATATTCAATTGGGTTTTAAAAAGAACACTCAAATGGGACAAAAATTTTACCCTCACTTCATCATTTTACTTTGGGTTAAAATTGGACAAAACAACTTAACACTTCACTTGGTGCATAAAATGAATTCATCTTAGCTTTAGGGGTTAAAATTAAAACATGCTTACTATGTTTTGTGATTTACACTTTTGTTATTGAATGTGTATACACTTCTCTTGCACCACTTGGCGATCTTGAGAATTGGAAACATTCCTTAAAACTTTGTATAATCACCCACATCTTTCAATTGGATTAAAAATGAACCCCATGCTAGTGTAGGGAAAATGCATGGTGTGTATTCTCTCCTTGCTTCATGTGAAATAGGAGATCAAACTACAAATGTACTTCCTTGCTTTTGTTTACCTTTAAAGGGCCTTCCTTCCTACTTTGAAAGGACAGAATGACCCAAGTGGTAATGAGATAAATCCAAGTTCTTTCAAGTCGTTATATAAAAATGTGTCTGTGATGAAAGTCATAAACAATAGGTGTGGATGTGTCATACCAATAATTTTCACCCTTAGTATCCATGTGATACATTAAAATATCTTCTTAGGAATAGGTTGAAAGGCCTCTTGATTCACCATAATCTTGAGCTAATCTTGCCACGTGTATGACCACCTTGAATGAAAGCCCTTATTACAAACCAAATTTTTAGAAGCCAAAAACCTTTATGCTTGTTAGCGCAGGAACGGTTGTTCTAAATCCACCCTCACATTTTACTATTCAATGTTTGAAACAAGAAAATATTTAGGATCTTTGGATCTTCAGGATTTGAGATTTGGTGGTCCCAAGAAGTGTGTGTCATGGAGGGGAGCCAGTGTCACCAAATATCTATCTATTCACATTGTCTTAGTGTTTGGAGAAATCCAAGTGGGGATTCAAAAAGTAGTATCTTCTAAACCTAAGGTTGTAAATTCTTCTGAGTCATTTTAATACTTTGCTTGATTCCAAAACATTACAAACAAACATTCACAATCTTCGTCAAAATTTCAAACCCTTTGGTCTAGGTACGGATACCTTTTGAAATAGCCTTGATATTAATGATTTTCATAAGGATTTCTATCCTTAGAGGTTTCTCAATATCTTGACTTATATCTCAAACCATACTTCCCAAAGTTAACATAGGCAACTATGGCTTGAGTTTCATCCTTTTCACAAAATGAAAATTATGAAATTTATAATGTTTTTGACATAGACATTTAGTTTGAAAAACATAATCAAGACAAGTGTTTGTGGTAAAAGAAACTCAATTAAGCAAGATAAAATGACAAATTGAACCCACATGACTATTTGGAGACCAATCGCTCCCATTGAACAACCTGACCTTGAAGGTGCTATCATTCAACCAAACTTTGAACTCATTAATGGAGAAAAACCCAATATAATTAGTAGTTTGAGAAGCTTCACTTTTAAAACCAAGGAAACACCAACCCAGTGGAGAAACATAGCATATGTCATAGATGAAGAAGAGGAACAAGCTGATATTGAGGCCGAAAGGCCCATATTAACACCACCCATGTGGAAATAAATATCCTCTTTTCTTCCATCAACTTAAACTTTTCTAAATGGTCTCATGCAAAATTAGAATCCCCAAGAGAAGTTCTATATGTTGTCATTTCAAACTTAGGCATCTTACACCAAAAGCTCTCAAAAAAGACCTTTTAGCAATTCACCAAAATAGAACCAAGTTTTTATACCACTTGTACAAACATGTTTCAAGGAACAATCCAGACTTGTATATGTTCTTTTTCAGTCAAAACCCTGGTATTTTTCATGATAATGAACCTATCTAAAACATTGGGTCTTTAGGATTTGAAAACTTTCGAGGTATAGCATGTTTCTCATTACCTTGGTCTTATCAAACAAATATTCACTTTAAGTCAACATTGGGTTAAACATTTCATCCACCCCTTCATCAAAAATTTCATCCTTCACCTCACCAAACTTTGCAAAACTTTCAAATACACCAACACTATTTGACTTAAAACATCTATCAAACCAATCCCTAACTTAGCTATTTTGTATGTGAAATGAATCCTTTTCCATGCATTTGGATAAGTTAGTTATCATCTTTGAACTAGTTCATCTTGAAGGTCACGAGTCTACCCTAAATATTTTCAAGTTCATCAACATCCTTTATCCAAACATCAAAACTTCAAACTTATGTCAAAAGTGTTGTCCCAAAATGTTTGCAAATATCACTTCCCATATCTTTCATCCTTCCATCTCCCATTATCAATATTTCTCTAAAAATACTTAGAGCGTCCTTTTTACCTAGATTTGAGTCAACTAGAGAGTTCAAACATTGCTAATAGCAACACAACTCTCCTAGAGGTGACCAAAAATTTATGGTAAAAATCAAGATCACAACACAAGAGAATCATGGAGAAAACCAAAGTCACTTTACCTCAAGTGATCCAAATCCTCTAGAATTTGACCCGAGAAGTCATGTTACTCCATCACAGAAACCTTCATCACCATCAGTGCCATATGAGATAGAAGACATTATGAATAACCCATTTAGAATTACTAGGGAAGAAATCAAGGAGCATCAAGCCTTAGAGAATATAGTTCCCAACTCCCCATGTTTTGTTGCACAATCATTGACACAATACTTGACATCATCCACTATTCCAACAACTCCATCCATAGGGATAAATCGAATGTCAATACCTAGCATTGCATCTAGTCTTGCTAAGGACTTTGGCCATACTCTTCCATTCGAAAGTAACACACTTGTGGGTACTCTTGAAACAAACCCTCCATCCAAAACAACCAATTGGACACCAAAATTTGGCGCTCCTCCCATTCCTGAAGATCCCAAACAACTATATAAACCACTTACACTTCATTATTCCATAAATTCAACATTTCAAGGAAACCCCTCTTCATATATTCCTACAAGTACCACAAGTGTGCCCAACATTATGCAAAGTAGTATGGACCAAGTGTCACAAGTGGACCCAAAATGGAAAGGAAATACCCTCAAGAAAAATCAACCTTTAACACCACATGGGACTTCTTCATCCAATCTTTCAGTTGATACATCAAACACAACAGTTTTCCAAAACATGTTTATCCCATCCACCATCAACCCATATCAAAATAATCCCTTGGTCATACATCCCATCAACCAAGGTAACACATTGACCACATCTCGAACACAAGGGAACTTCCAAAAAATGAGTCAAGTGAACCCTTTCAATCAATGGACCCAATGTCCTAATATTCCCTTAACATCACAAAATCTTACGTTTCCATCCTCACCTTTTCCATTTGTCCCCCCAAGTAATGCAAAATCAAATGGAACCTCAAAATTATATTCCTCCACCCCAATCCACTATCTTACAAGGAATGTTGAACCAAGGGAACTCCCAACTTCTCATCAGCAATCCACTACCCACTCAAAACATCATCACTCAAAACCCATCATAGATGTCCCAATAACCACATGATCCTACATTTCAAATGCATTCCTTAGCTTTACAACAAGCACAACAATACATCCAACAACAACAACAAGCACTACTAGTAGCACAACAACACACAGCCCTAGAAGCACAACAACAATAGCAACAAAAAAAATTAGCCCTAGCCACACAACCACATTAGTAATAATAGCAAACAACCTTAGCACAACAACAACATCAAGCCCATCAAGAAGCCCTAGTAGCAAAACAACAACAGACCCAATAGCAAGCCCTAGTGGCGCAACAACAACATCAAGCTTAACAAGCATCCCTTGTAGTTCAACAATAACAACAAGCCTTACTATCTCAATAGTATACCCAACAATAACAAAAGCAACAACAAAGCTCCTATTATAACCCTCAACAAATCATCATCAATACAAACACATTAGGAACATATACATCAACAACTCAACACCCTTCACAAAATCTCACACCACCATACATCCCATACAATACCTTATCATATCAAAACCCATCCACCATCCCAACATATGTTCCTCCACCAAGCCTGCAAGATGATCTAGCATCACAACTTAAGGAATTGTCACAAGAAATGCAAGACCTTCAGATGGGAAAGACAAAGAAGCCCCATACACAAAACCTATGTCCCTATCCATTCAATTGAAACATCACAATGGTTCCATTCCCTCTTGGCTTTGAAATCCCCAAATTTGATAAATACAAAGGGAGATGGAATCCCATGGACCATTTCAAAGAATTAACATCATGTGTATGGAGGTTGCTTACAATGATTCTTATTTAATGCGCCTCTTCCCCCGAAGTCTAACAGGTCCTACTATGGATTAGTTTTCTCAACTACCTCCCTGTATCAAAAATTTTCAAGAAATTACCAATAAATTCATCCATCACTTCTCCTTTAACCTTGACATAGACATAAGCCTAGAATAATTGGACACTCTCAGACAAAATAAAGGAGAAAATTTCACTAATTTCTTAAAACAGTGGAGGAAAAGAGCTAGTAAAAGCAAATGGCCTCTTCCCGATGAACAAGAAGTGGGAATCATCATAGTAAATCAAGATTTGGATCTATCCATCTACTTGAAAATGAAGTGCATAGCATCTTATGACGAGCTTGTCCCTAGAGCCCTTAACATTGAGAGAGCTCTAATCTCACAGGGACATACTCAAGCTTACAAATACAATCAAGCACAACTAGTTCAAACAACAAGCCTTGTGTCTAGGCTAAGAACAAGAACGTGAAAAATGATGGTATGGTAGATGCTAAGGTAGTTCTAAGTACTCCTAGTCCAAACAAAAACCAAGTTGCTAACATTCAATCAACTATGTAGCAAACAACATCCCCTTAGAACAATCAGATGAACAACACTGAAACACAACAAAGGTGAACCCCTAACAAGAACAACTATCCAAAACATAAGTACATGTAGTTTTCAGAACCCATCGAGACCATCATGAAGAAATTTTTAGATTCAAACGTAATAATGCTTCCCAACTTTTGAAAATTTCCAAGAACCAGAAGAGAAATCATCCTGGTACAATAGAAATGAACTTTGTGACTTTCACAAAATTCAAGGACACAAAATGGAAAACTACATGAGGCTCAAAAATATTATCCAAGACCTTATAGAGAATGATACCATATATGTTGAAGTACCGGCCAATAACCAGGATCTTAAGATATACAAGAACCCTATGCTAGAACATAGCAAAGGGAACAACAATGGAAAAGCTAAAGATTAAAAAAAATCACAACATACCTATTCTAATGCGGTCACTTCCTGTGATAGCATTATTACCATCGTCACCATCAAAGTGCATAGTGCAGAGTGTGTGGTGTAGGAGCACCTTAGCAAATTCATGCCTCCATGAGGCAATTTTAGTTTTGTGATGTAGTCTAGATGACTTCATGTTGTAATAAGGTCTAAATGGAAGCATTAATTTTGTAATAGGTCCTAGATAGTTATTTTAGGCTCATTTGGGCATAAAATGGAAACGTTGCAAAAATTGACAAAATGTTGTCAAGCAATATTGTAAAAATGTAACAAATTACAAAATGGTGGAAGATGGAGAGATAAGTAGTAAGAAAGTTAGGTTGGGTCATTGGATTTGGTTTATAAAGAAATTTTGAAGCCTCGCACACTTTGAGGAAGGTTGGGGAATGATGTAGGAGTGTGAAAATTAATGAAATATATAATTTTTCTATTATTTTCCAGTATTTTCATTGATTTTAGGCCATTGTACAACCATATTCTATGTTGATCCCATTTCTCCTCCACTGTATATTATAGACTTGTGAATCTACTTTGTTTTCCATTTGGTTTCATGAGATTCCAATTAGTTGTGAGAAATATATTTGCAAATTACTTCAGGCGGGTCAAAACCCTGATCTAGGGTAATAGTGGGCATTAAAAATTATGTTTCTCAAGATTTCATGGTTAAAATCTCTTTAAAATTAGTTTATAGAAGTTATGAATGTATTCTATTAGACTTTCAAGGTTACAGATTCTGTGATCGAGGTTTAGGGTAGATACTTGACTAAGCTCTAGGTCTATAAACTGTAGGAAAATACTGGTAAACCAAAATATAGTGAATTTTTTAAGCATTTTGTTTGTGAATTTGGTATTATTCTTTGGTAACAATGTTTTAAAAGGTTTTAAATGTGAATTGTGAGCCCTTTCTAGATAGGTTTTGATAAACTTAAAGGTTTTATGTCCATTTGGTCACTAACCAGTGTATTGCAGACTTGTAATCAGTCATATTTTGGAGTCCAAAGTGAAGGTTTAAAGATAGGTGTTTGGTAAAATGACATGAACAAGGTATTGGGAATGGTTTAGTCAGTTTTTGTGGGAGAATTTTAACACATTTGTGGCATCCACAAAGGAGAATGGGCTTGGAGTTTAGAGTTGTTTTGTGTATGTGGCCTAAAAGGGCCTAGTTTGTTGTTAAGACAATATAATTTTTGGAAGCTCTCATGTTTGAGATGTTCAAGTTGGGAATTGATTTTGAGTGAGTCATTTGATGTGGTTTAAAGTGTTTAGAGGAATCAACAAGTGGTTTTGTGCCTTATTCTCAGTTTGGGCATTTTGAGTCAAGTTGTTTTGTGAATGAAAGTTGCCTCAAAAGAGAAGTTTTTTAGTTTAGTGATCTGAGTTGTTTGACCCCTGATTGACATCAGTGTGGAGTCGCCACATGACATAGCAAGGTCATTTTCCAAGGAGTCCCATCTCAATCTGGGGCACAACCTACCTAGCCGACATCAAATACCAACAAGTACAATCTCCTAGACCAGCATGAGAAGACCCCCACATAGATTTCTATCTTAGAACTATTGAGGCTATCCCCCACACATGGGGAAATTCTAGAGGAAGCTCCATTCTACATCATACGTTCCCATGGATATAGATACTGAATAGTTTCAAGCTATGTGATGCAATGCTAGAGAAAGAAACAATCACACTTGAATACAAATTTCACAATTAGGGATTCAATCCCTCAAACTCTTCAAGTTCCAAAAGAAATCTTCACAAAAACAATGACCTCCACATGGCACAATTAAATCTTTCAACTTCTTAGGCCCAAAACCAGATTTCTCAAGCCTCAATTAGCCTTTATGAACCTTAACTCATCCAAAATTAACTCTTACCAATGTCTGCCCCATCATATTTTGTTCGTTCCTTCTTAGAGTACAATTGTCTTGTAGCCAAGCACTTATAGAATGTCAGGCATAACTTTAACTACAGACTCAATCTCTAGACTATAAAGAAATTTTTATACACCCATTGAGGGGTTCTAAATCATATCCAAAACTAATATATGTTACTTTAGAAAGCCATGATCAAAATAGGACTGGTAACGTGCAGTTTAGGCCTATTAGGCTTTGCTCCAAATAGGTTTTATTGAATATACTAACTCTAATCACCAATTTACTTAACCAATGTTGCAAAAATTCATTATTTGACTTGTTCAAGATTAATAATCCATTAAATTTCCATTCCCATAAGCATTTATACAAACCCTAGGTGTTATTCCTCTCTAAACACTATTTTAGTAGACTGTCCACAAAAAAATCAGTCCTAAACTTAAATTCTCCACTCCATAATCTTGATCATTCAATCTAAAACTTCAAAAATATTGAAGTAGATGCTACTAAGAGAATTTCCACCAAATTTTAGTGAATTCCAATGGATAAAATGAGAGTAATGCAATTTTTATTATCTCTGTTTACACTAATAGAGGGTTTTGACAGTTTTCAAAGAAATCGCCATTACTAACTCAAATTACTAACCATATGCATGAAACCAAGTTTAAATGGAAGGTTATTGATACAAATATTACTTACTATCAATTAGACACACAATCATGCCCCTTCAGGGCCGTACAACACCATTTAACAAAGTATTTTTTGTAAAAAATGCAAGAAACAATCTTTTTTTATTGATCCAATTCATCTATTCAATCACCCACAAAGTTTAAAAGGCCTTTTAAATGAATTTCAAATCTATCTCATCACCTTATAACTAATTCCTAATGAATTTGAATAAGGTGACTGCTCACCTTCCACCTTTTTACAACCTTTTACATTTTTACACTTTTGCATTTGTGCATTTTTTGCAAATATTAACTTTTCAAAAAATGGACATAGGAATTAAACCTTAAACCTTCTAATGACCTAAACATAGGAAAAATGACTTATAAGACCTCCTTACAATGTGGAGACAAAAAAATTGAATCAAATTTCAAGATTTTCTCAAATGGAGCATGATGTTTTCAAGGTGCTTCTACACCACTATGGTAGGGCTTATCACTAATCATCTCCTCACCTTCTTGGAACAAGACCTACTATTATAGCCATCTCATAATCATGCTTTACACCTTGAGTTCATAATTCATAAGAACAAGGCTAAAAGATTCCAAGTATATGGAGGTGTTGGTTTGAACATTTGTACCCTTCAATTGATCAATAACCTGGGCTATTCAGAGGATACTATTGAGAAGACAAATAGAACCACCATCAAGGTATATGATGACCAAGAATGGGTATCACAAGGCATCATCACACTACACATCCAAGTGGGCCCCCTCATCATAGAAACTACATGCCAAGTGTTAGAATTGGATCTTCCCTACAACATACTACTTGGATGACCTTGGATCCATACCTTAAAAGCTGTAGTTTCAACCTACCATCAATGTGTCAAGTTTCCTTTCGAGGGTAGAGAAGTTACTATCTATGGAGATCCTGAGCCTTTTTACTATTGCAAGAATCTTGAGGCCAAGTTCTATAAAATCCCCCAAATATCCAAGAATGACAAAGGGCCTACACCTTCTACCTCATTTTTTGACCCATCATCCCTTGCATCTACCTCTGAAATGAAAGCACTCATTGTGCAAAGCATACCTGACATCAAGGTAGTGATCCAGGATGATGGTTGTGGAAACTATAAGATAACAAAGGATATTTTTGTATTGGTAAAGTTACCTCTTTCTCCCAAATCTCATAAGAAACCCACACCTAACACTATCAAAATGGAAGCTACTACCTTAACCAAATGGGGGGAATTCAACAAAGAAGATGTCAATGAGGAAGATGTCTCTAAATTGCTATATCAGGATGAAATACCTATTCCCATTCTTCCCATGGAAGATGATAACAAAGGATTACAACTAATGAAGGGAATGGGCTATACCAAGAATGAGAAACTAGGACAAAATGACAATAGTTTTCTAGAACCTATCGTTCCTAAGAAACATCCAAATAATCTTGGCTTAGGTTGTACTACTTGAAGGTCACCCTTATTGGAAAATGTACTTCAGCTAAATAGGCTAAGGCTTCTTCTTGGTTACCAACAACACATGATACTACCCTAGATGAATTCCCCCTTATTGTTGCTAACCTATTTGAGAATAACTCCCTCTTCATGATATATATTGGCACTCTCAAATTTTGCAAATTTGAGATGCCCATATTGAAAATTTGGCCTCTGCACTTTCAAAAGAGCACCTAATTAATCTGCCTAAATGGCCTAATTTGAGAGGTCATAACTTGAAGCTTGTTGATTTTCATGCAAAATCCCTCTGTAGACACATTCATATGTCCTATGTGAACGTGCATGTCAATTTTCAGCTTCTCATGATGAGTTTTGTCAATGTTTCGAAAAGTGAAGCTAGAGGGTTTTGTCACTGTTCGGCTATTTGCAAATGTTCAGTTCTACAAAGTTGCCTCCCGTTTGAGCTTGCATTTTGCAACCAATTGATCATCAAGATAAAATGAATGTTTTTCTACATTCTTTATACCAAGATGAGCTTGCATGCCAATTTTTCAGAGCTTTATGACTTGATTTTCTATTTTTAGCAGGTCAAAACCAAATGCAATTTCTCTAGTTTTGCATTTGCATTGCTGACAATGTTTCAAGGTGGTAAAATTTGACACCTCATATCTTTTGATCAGTGATGATTGAAGCTACATCCTTCTTGCACATGTACTCAATGCACCCAAATGTGCTATTGTCTCTAATGACAGCCTCCTAGGAGTTGATTTGTTATTTTTGTAAGATGGTGATTGGGTCAGTTTCAATTGGTTCAAAACTACACTTGCAGAAAATTCTGAGGGAAAATTTTCCAATTAATAAATTTTTCCTCGTGATTCCTTTCTTCGATCCATTTTTTGTATTCAAATCTCTGGACCAATGGCTACATGCCTGCAAGCTTTCATATCTTAAGGAGGTCATTTGCCTAGTTTTCAAGGCCAATTCCAGAGCTAATTTAGCTAGTTTTCACCATTTTGCAATAGTGCCAGAAAGCAAGTTTTAATGAAAACCTAGTTTGTGTTTTTACTTCAGGAGCACTCAGAAATTTCCCTAGATATATTTGAGCATGAAAGTTGTTTGAAAGTGATTTTTTTTTTTAGCCGGGCCCATATGGGGACCCGACATGCTCTTATTGTAGGACATTTTGTTTATGAAGGGCATGAACTTCTGAGCATGTTTTATTAATGGGTTGCTATCTCTCATCATTGTAAGCTTCTTTCATCCTTTTTTTGAATATATTGTTTCACTGAACTACCACGGGGTGTAACATAGTGGCAAAGGAATGGCTCAATGAAAGTATGTATACAAAGTGAAGTGGTAACTATGATTTGTGTGAGGCATTGAGAATCATGCCGATATACTCTCATTGGTATTGCTAATGAATTTATAAATTTTCTAAATCAATACCCTAACCTAATGCATTGTAGTTATCTCCATAACTTGATGTATTAGTCCTTTCTTAAGAAAGGAATGAAGTCTTGTTAGCAACTCCAGGCAACTTCATCCATATCATCGAGTTCCCATTCAGCCAATGATTGGTATAAATATTGAAAGGGAAGATTCTATTGGATTATTACTGTCCATGTTTCCTCATGATGTGAGCACATGTATACATGTTGGAGTCATTGAAGAAGTTTGAAATAGAGTAAAAACATGATTGGCTTGCAGTCAGATTGATTAATTGAAAGAGGCCAATGCAGAGGCCTTCACTTTAATAATTTGTGTGAATGAACTAAGCACTTGTTGTCTTAGCAAAACATAGGAGAATGGTGACTATTGGGAATGAAATGCCAACATTGCAAGGTATGTTAGAGTGCATCTGTTGAAGAGGCTTTAGCAACTATCAGATAAATGCAATGTGCAATTAAATGCCACATATGTAGCAAATGCACACTTCACAAGTCTTTAGAAATTTTGAAGACCATCATCGAGCTTGGAGAGGCTCGAACCAGTAGCAGGGGACACCATAAAATTCTTGGCAAGTGCACAAATGAATAAACAATACTCTATGTAAATCCATCAAAGCTTCAATGAATTCCACTAAGGTGAGCCTGAGGGAAACTAAAAACAAATGCAAAAGGAAGTGAAAGAGGAGCCCGCACACTGGTTGGAGAAATACCACGCCTAGCACAATACAAACTAGAATTCACCAAGGTTTTATAAATTGAAAAGTAAATAAATATGTGTTGTGAGTAAGGGCCACACTTGGATGAAGCACTGGTTAGAGGAAAAAGAAACACAAAATACCCCATTCAAGCCAACTATAAAAAGACATTTGTTTGGTGCCAGTATTAGAAAATGTGATGCTCCATTTTCCTACAGACCAAGCGGTTTATTAAAAGCTATTAAAAAATTTCAAGCAGATGATGGACAGATATGCCTCATAATTCATTGAAGGAGGCATGCAAAGGCATAAACACAGGAAAATGACTCCATAGGTGGTCTATTTTAACCCAAATAGATTTTGTGGAAAATGTGTTAGCAACTTTCAAGCAATAGCACCAGCACAGTGTGAATCCACAAGATTTAATGACGAGGCCTATGGAAACTTCAAAGCAGACTAATGAGATTAAAGAGGTGCGCTAAAGGCATAGCCTGTGTAGGAAGACCCTAGTGCATACACAAGGATTTAGCTGGAAAGTGTGTGTGACTTGAAGCAGGGCATGGTGCACTCACAAGAGTCTAAAAGCTAAAAGAATTTTTTTAAATTCTTTTGAAATGATGAAAACAAAAGGGGCTCGATAGATGAAGCATGGTCACCTTGGAAAATAAATGGAGATCATTTGATAAGGCATAATATGCACAGAATGAAACTCTTGAATGCCACTATGCAAACAAGGGAGTAGGCAAGATTTGTCTGGGCCGAGCTTATGAGATGGGGCAGAAGTCAAAGACTACACATACTTTGACAACTAAAGAATGAAATCACATATTGAAGAGACGGGAGAGAAGATTGTAAATGAGGTGTGCATCATGCATTTGTTAAAGGGACTAGAGAAGGGCATCAAAATTGCTACAGGAAGAATACCATTCAATACAGGAAAGGGAGGTTGCCGCCATAGCCAGAGGATGCTCGAGCTCAAACACCGAACAAAGAATTAGGGAAAAATTATCAACAAAGCAGACTAAGGGAGATCCAACGGCAGAAAATTAGGGCCAAATGCAGTATGATCTAGGCTGTCCCCTACCAAATCGCAATCTGAAAGTGCTCACCGGTTAATTTTTGCGAGATAGCGGGATCACCCCATGTGGCATGTGGGGCCTAGATGGAATTCTTGTTGAGTGGTGAATGTTAATGTTACTTGATAAAGGTTTAGTAAACCTTCACCAAATATAATTGAAGTGCTCGCTAGGTATTGAGGAGGATATGAAGTGGGCCCCTCAAAAATTTAAATGCATTTGATTTAAAGAGCCCCCGTCTTCCTTATAAAAGGAAAAAAAACATTTAAAGTTAAATGTTTATGCGTGGAGAATAAGTGGTAGGCCCAATAAATATCTTCATAAGTAAAGCATTAAAGTTTTTAGTGTGTCTGATAAATGTGAGGGAACTTTGTATTTTAAAATTTTCTCTAAAGTGTAAACATAAATAAAAACGGGTAAATGTTTCTCATTGGAGCCAAAACTAGAATATAAAATGTTTCACTATAAAATATGAAGTAAATAGAGGTATGGGTAATTCTGTTTACTGGTGATGAAATTGCTCAGAATCTTCATTGCATTTTAAATGAAATATTTTATCTGCTGGAGAATAAACAAATGTCAAATTTTAAAATGCACGTGAGAATAAACAGAGGCAATGTAAAAGGAATGTGAGAGAAGTGAATTTAATATTCACTTTGTGGTGAATATTTTATGACTGGGCATTAAAATATGAAATGTGGCTATGAGACATTTCAATGAGGGATAAGAAAAGTGAATTTAGTATTCACTTTATAAAATATAAAATGTTATGTGCTGGGAGTTAAATGAATTAAAGCCTTTAATATTAAAGTTGGAGAACTTTAATAAAGTGAAGGTAAAATATAAAGTGAATGTGAAAGTAATATGCAGCCAAAGAATAGAGGCAAAAAATGAAATTTTCACAGGCAAACAAACTAAGGAATTTTCACATAGCTGATAAATGAAGATATTTTCACATGGGAATATTTTCTATTGCTTGGCAACTGACAACAAAGGCAAATGAAGAGGCAAATTCAGTTACAGAGAGAGGAGAGATGCTTTGCATTCTATGGATCAATGGTGAGGAGGATTCCAGATGGCATCTCCGGATCAACTTTAGGGCTTCTTGTTAGAGTAATAAGTTATTCCACTTAATTAATTATATCATATTGGTTAATTAATTAAGTCACTTATTCCTTTAGTTACTTAAGCTAAACTTAGGCACATTAATAATTAATTAATTATTAAGTGTGCACACTAGGGTTTCATTTAGGGTTTCCCTTTTAGGGTTTCTTGATCTCTTTCATAAGGATTGATCTCTTTGTAATAATTGATTCTCTTTAATGCATTTTTACTTTGAGGTTTATAGAACATATTCTTTGGTTCTTCATGTCTTTTGTATGTGACAAGTGATTGCATGTAGGTGATCTTGGTTTCTAACATGGTATCAGAGCTCCAGACCTCCAACTGCCTATTCGTGATCTGAAGATAAGGCCTTTCAGTGAGTTTCTAATGTAAGGGTTTCCACAGGCATCCTTTTTGCAAGATATGGGCGTAGCCAATTTTTGGGGACACTTTGGGCTCAAATGGACACTACCATTGTGTTCGCAGCGGCCAAAAACTCTAAAATTTCCCTTTGTTTCGTCGATTTCTGAGCAGTTGGTTCGGAAGGAAAAAAAAATTGTATAGGGGCCATACGGCCTCCCCAGCACGTCTTTCGATGCACGAAAATTAAAAAAAATTCAAAAAAAGTGTTTTTTTCTAGGGTGTGTGCCGGTGTTTCCAGTTCTAAGCAGATCCACCACTCGGTGGCCACCCTTCCGCCGCCGCCACCAGCGCTTCCCGCCACCGCTTCACTCAACCTCCTTGGCCTATTCAACCCCCGTCGGGCACTTCTACCAAGCCGAGGTCCTATAGAGGACCACAGGCCCCCACCCAGCCTTTGGTGGCTTTCCAACATCGCCGACAGTCCTATGGCAGACCAACCCTCAGTCTGATCCCCCGCCGATAAAACCGGCAAAGGAATATTTTGGGACGCGCAAAGTATATTCCGGAAGATTCTGAGAATATTTCGTCACTTCTGCAGGAAATCGGCGGCTGAAATTTTTTTCCGATAAGGGATGCATTTTTTTGCCCCGATGGCCAGACGACCATCAATTTTATGCTCATGAACCGCTAACGTCAACATGACGCTAGCATTCGTACAACGCTCTTTTGCCCCTTCCTAGCCCTAATTTGCCCCAAAAGAGCAGTTTTTTTTTCTTTTGGTCATAACTTGGGCATATGGTATCGAAATAGGGCAAACGAGATATCGCCGAAAAGCTGGTTCTGAGCACTTTCTAGTGGTGCTATTTATTTTTTAGTATTTTACTATTTTCTACATTTATTACTGTTTGAAGTCAGATGTTTATTTTGGACTTCCGAGCTCATAACTTTTTGTCACGATCTCCGATTTTCGCTATCTTTGCAGCGTTGGAAAGGTATTAAGGAGCTCTATGTTACTGTCCATGCACTTTTTCTGTATCTATCGTAGGTTGATCACTTAGTCCAGATTTGTCCCGATGGGTTGTTTGGAGATTACTTGGATGTTTTGGTAGTTGGGAGGGTGCATCTTGCATCTTTGCACTTCATTTTCAGTAATACATCATTAAATAATCACTTGTTGCTTCATAGATTCCAAGGTTGTTCTCATTTGGAGTTTTCGAGTGTTCTGTGGCATCGGGTCTACTATTGCTTTATCATGATTCCTTGAGTCAATCAGTGACTCTCATCTGGTTTCAGTAGTAAATAGAAGAATATTTCCTTGCTTGCCAGTATCAGGTTCCAGTGTTACTCTATAGAGTTCTTCTAGTGCTTCTTTGCAACATGTCATCTCATTGTAGGGCGGTTTTGTCCCACTGGGTTTTTCCTTCTCTACCTCATTCTTGCATTTGTAAATGGGTACCTAATCAGGCCTAGTTGTCAAGACCCAGCTTTGCTTTCATGCATCTTATTCTAGTCTTTTAGCTTCTTCCTAAGTTCATCTTAAGGGGGGGTGTTAGAGTAATAATTTATTCCACTTAATTAATTATATCATATTGGTTAATTAATTAAGTCACTTATTCCTTTAGTTACTTAAGCTAAACTTAGGCACATTAATAATTAATTAATTATTAAGTTTGCACACTAGGGTTTCATTTAGGGTTTCCCTTTTAGGGTTTCTTGATCTCCTTCATAAGGATTGATCTCTTTGTAATAATTGATTCTCTTTAATGCATTTTTACTTTGAGGTTTATAGAACATCTTCTTTGGTTCTTCATGTCTTTTGCATGTGACAGGTGATTGCATGCAGGTGATCTTGGTTTCTAACACTTTTGAATATTCTCTTCTTTTATTTCCTCTCTTCTCTTCTCATTATTCAGATTCAGAGATTAAGTTCTGGTTTTGGGGTTTTGTATGAGGCTGGGGTAGATAGAGAAATGTCAAGTTCTGAGTCATAATTTGAGTCTATAAGCTGTAATTTCTTTATTTCATAAGAAAATATAGCTAGTTTATGCAAATAAATCATGAAAGTGTGTGAAAATTCATGAATATCTTCAAATTTTCTTCATACTTGTACAGTTTAATCATATGAATTCAATAATACAAAGTATCTTTGAGTTTGTCATCTCAAATTTCATGAGATTGTGTTATTTGTTTATGGGTCTATTTCAAGGAAATGGTTAAATGCTTTGAGTAGATAACAGTCATTTCAAGTGTGTAGGTTGGATTTGGTAAGGAGAGTTTGATTGATAACAAGAGTGGGATTGTTAGTGTAAGACACTAACAGTTCATGCAAGGCATTAACAATTTAAATCCTTTGGTTGAATGTCATTTGTTGATGAGTTCTTTTTATGTGTTTGACTCCATGGCCCATAATTAGGCACTGATTTATCTTGCAGCTTAGTGCATCTCATAAACATTTTATAAATTAAAAATTACTTTAAATCCCTGTGTTGTAGTTATCTCATGCTCCAAATAGTTGATATTATCAATGAACAACCAATTCTATTTGATATTATCCTATTGTGTTGAGCTATTAAATGAGATTATCTATTGTATGTTAATGTTGTTTATGATAATGATGCAAATTTTGTAAAAACATTAAGGGATCACCCTCCCGGGTCTTGTAGAGCCCAAAGTGTAAGAGGTCTTTAAAATCCTCTTCAATTGGTCCAAGTCCTTCGAGCTTCCCTTGATTGGAATTGGAAATTCCATAGGTAGATTAGAAGACCAACCTGGTTACAGTAAAACAAACCAACAGTATCCACATCAACCTTCACCCCAAGTAACCAACCAAATGAAATATGCCTAGTATACTCGCAACTCATTGACTTGGACCAACAAGGACCACCGATTCTAGATTTATTTGAAAATGATGAATCAATATAAAAATTCATGGGAATCCATGACAACTTACCATGGGCAGATCACAATGAAGGTTTTGACATAGAGCTAGACTTAAGAGCGTACTATGGGGAAACAATTGAGTCCTTCAATCGCAAAATTGATGACATGCAACAAACTTGCAAATATTTGAGTGGAAACCACACTATGACACTTTTTGATCCAAAAATAGTAAAAAGAAAGGACGTATCCAAGGGTGAAAACTTCTTTGAGGCACTCAAAGATGAGGGATTCAATCTCCCCCTTAGTGCAATACATCTAGAGAAATCAATCATGCTAGTAGAAAAGGCCACTCTAGTCAATGTGGGAACAAAAGAAGAACCTAAGATCACTTTCTATGTTGAATCCCTATTGGATGAAGAACAAAAGAACCTAGCAACAATCCTGAAAGAGCGAAGAGCTAAATTTGCATTGTCATACACAAATATTCTAGGGATTGATCCAGAAGTAGTATTACATCATTTAGTAGTCTATCCTAAAGCCAAACTAGGAAAGAAAAAGTTAAGGAGGATGCACCCTCAAATAGCACTCTTGGTCAAACTTTAGTTACAAAAGCTTCTTGATGTTGGATTTATTCAATTGATAGATTATCTTGGGGGTGTTTCAAACCTATTACTAGTCTCAAAATCCATAGGGGGCATTAGAATATGCACTAATTTTAGAGATTTGAACAAAGCATGCCCAAAGTGTGATTTCCCTCTCCCTAACATTAACATCATAGTATAATTAACAGTTAGGCATGAAATTATATAACTCATGGATTGTTTTTAGGCTATAACCAAATCATGATCGCCAAGGAGGATCAACACAAAACTACATTCACTTATCCATAGGGGACATACTGCTAGAATGTGATGTCGTTTGGGCTAAAGAATGCAAGAGAAACCTATTAGAGAGCAATGAACCTCATCTTTCATGACATGATCCACAAAACAATTGAAGATTATGTGGACAATATTTTGGGAAAGCCAAAGAAAATAAGTGAGCACATAGAAGTATTAGGAACCATCTTTGACAGACTGGAAGAATACAAGGTATGACTAAACCCAAAAAAAGTGTCTTTGGGGTTACATTAGGGAAACTTTTCAGCTATATCACCTCACAAAGAGGGATATAAATTGATCCAGCAAAGGTAAAATCTATCCTAGACATGGAACCACTGCAAACATTAAAGTAGATGAGAGGGTTACAAGGAAGATTGTAGTCCATTAGGAGGTTCATAACGCAACTATCAAACAAAATCCACCCCTTTTCACATCTTCTCCACAAAGGAATAACTTACAAGTGGGATGAGAAGTGTGACAAAGCTTTCCAATAGATTAAGGACTACCTATTGACACCTCCAATGCTCATGCCACTGATACCAAAAAAACTTCTGATCCTATATAGCTCAGCAATTTTAGCAACATTAGGTGCTCTTTTGGCACAACATGATGAAAATGGAAAGGAGATGGCTATCTATTGCATCAACAGGACCTTAGTGGGATATCAAATGAGCTATTCATCCATTGAGAAAGCATTCTTAGCATTTTTTTTTCTTCACAAAATTTTGAACACTACATGTTGTCGCATCAAATTAAGCTCCTGACAAAGATTGACCCATTAACATACATGTTATCCAAAGAAATTCTCACTACGCAAATGGCCAAATGGGTAATGATCTTAACTGAATTTGACATGAGTATGTGGATCACAAGGAAATCAAATTACAAGTGATCACATGCCAAATAGTAGAGGCACCTATCTATGCAAAGAATCCATTGATATATGATTTCCTGAATGAATCAATATTCCTTATCAATACCAAAAATTAGTGGAAAATGTACTTTGATGGATTGTTTATCCAACATCAATTAGGAGCGGGTATTATTTTTATTACCCCTCAAGGTGATTACATTCCAAAGTAATACATGATATCATTTACATGCACTAACAACATTGATGAGTATGAAGCCCTAATCACAGGTCTAAGGATAGTAGTTTAATGATAGATACAAGAAATAAAAGTCTATGGAGACTCACAATTGGTTATCAACCAAGTCAATGACGACTACCAAACTAAGGACAATAAGCTTACTCCTTACAAGAAGATTGTAGAAAGTCTCAAAGACCTCTTCATAGACATAATATTTGAGTAGATTCCTTGCATGAACAACAGAGCAAGAAATGCTATGGAAATAATCATATCACTATTAGACATGTTGAACATCCTGCAATGCAAATTCTTGGTAGAACAACTTCTTGTACCAACTTTGAAAATCTCAGAATCTGATATCATGTGTGTCATTATTGGTCTTGGATCCCTGTGGTATGATGACATCTTTACCTACCTAAGCAGAAGAACCCCCTAATTTCATATCACCTAGAACCTTAAAAGGACCTAGGTGATACCATTTACCGCCGAAGCATTGAAGGGATATTACTATGATGTCTTAACCAAGAGGAAGCCTTGATCACTTTAAAAGAAGTACACAATGGTATATTTGGTTCCCATTCTAGTGGTATGAATTTAGCTAAGAAACTGTTGAGGATAGGGTACTATTGTCCAACCATGGAAAGAGAAGATCATTAGTAAGTGCAGAAGTGTTTCTAGTGTCAACAACATGGAGACCCGAATCATGCTCCAACTCAATATTTGCAACCAATGATCACACCTTGGCCTTTCTTGTAGTGAGGGCTTGACCTCATAGGAAAGATTACCCCAACCTCATCAAATGGCCACAAGTTTATCATAATAGCCACTAAGTACTTTACTAAGTGGGTTGAAGCCATTCCTATAACCTACATAACGAAGAAGAAAATTTCCAAGTTTATCTTGAATTACCTAATCTACTGTTATGGTGTTCCACAAACCCTTATCTTAGATAATGGAACACCCTTCAAGAATTAGGATGTGAAGGAGCTATGCCAAAGATTAAACATCCAACATCGATTTTCTACCCTGTATTACCCCTAGGGAAATGATCAAGCTAAGGCTCCAAACAAGACCATTCTGAAATTCCTAAAGTAAAGGTCAATGAAGTTGGTCGTGATTGGCATTTGTAGTTAAATCCAAATCTTTGTGCCTATCGAACCAATATCTGCATGCCAGCAAGTACAACCCCTTTTTCCTTGGTCTATGAATCAGAATCCATTCTTCCTACTGAGGTTGAGCTCCAATCACTATGACTGTCACTACAGAACCTGATCACAGATGAAGAATGCAAAATATCTTGGCTAAATAAGCTAGAATTCTTGGATGAGCATTGTCTTTATGCCCTCAATCACTTACAAGTATATCAAAACTGATTGAAATAGAGCTATAACAAGAAAATCAAATGTCAGTCTTTCTAGGTAGGGGATCTTGTCCTAAAGCAGAATCAGAAAAACCTTCCAGATCAGGACTTTAAAGGAAAGTGTCAGCCTAATTGGTTGGTTCCCTTTGTCATCACAACAAGTTATGGATCAGAAGCATATCAATTTTCAACACTTGAAGGTGAACCCTTGCAAGAACCAACCAATAGTTTGCATCTTAAAAAAAATTGTGTCTAAGTCTTGAAGGGTATGAATCTGAAAATACAAAAAAATCAAAAAATGATCAAACACCAAAAAATGAGAAAATGGATTGAAAACAACAAAGAAAAAAAAACATCCTCTAGTGAAAACCACTTTGGTGGCGCTCTAGACAAGTACCTTGGTGAAAACTTGGCAAATAGGCACCTCACATAAATAAAGCACCTCCATCTATTCTTTGGCTCTTTATCCTATCATTCTTGGAATCACATCATTTATCCTATTTATTTCGTCCATCACCCATCCATATCCTTATCATAGCTTGATAATGTGAAGTATTGTATCCCCTTAGTACTACCTTGTATATTCCAAAGGTTAGTTTTTCCTACCTATATCGAGGTAGTCTATTGCATGAACACTGGGGGAATTTTTTTATGGATCAGATTAAGTTCTTGTATATCTTAAGGTCATCAAAAATCCAAAAAAAAATTTGTAAAATGTTCATCAAAAAATCCAAAAACATTTGCAAAATCCTATATAGTTAAAATCCAAAAACATTCAAAAATTGTAAAGTGAAAATCAAAAGCATCTAAAACACATCAAAATCCCTAAAAAGGTCAAAACATTGAAAATCCAAAAACAAAACCTTGTCGAACTACATTTTCTTTGAGCTTGAACATAGGAAAGGCCATCATTGATGTGGCCCCGAGACACCCTAGGTCAGTCCTTTAGGAGTCTATCATAATAATCTGACATTCTCAAATCTTCATATCTCATGTTTAATAAGTTGAGTTAGTCAAACTACTTGGTATCTGTGTGTATAACATAGGAAAGGCTAATATTTGATCAGCCCCCGAGGCCACTAGGATAGGTCTTTTAGGTTAGGTTCTTGGTCGAAACTTAGAAAACAAAAAAACATCTAGATAACAAAAATCCCAAAAACATCCAAATATTTAGAAAACCCCTAAACATTCAAATATTAGAAAATCCTAAAGATTCAAATATTAGAAAATGCAAAAACATTTGAAATTTGAAAATCCAAAAAAATTAGAAAACATTCAAAAGATCTAAACAACCTCAAAACATTTTCAAAACACAAAAACATTGAAATATTCCAAAAAATCCAAAATCATCCATCCCATCTCACTTCACTCATAATAAACTCCATCCATGATAAATCAAGCATCACCTTCAACCTTTGGTAAAACAAATAGAAAGAAAGTATAGAAAATCGTAAAGTGAAACTTAAGTGTCAAAATCTAAAGTCTAAATCATAGGTAAATGCGTCAGTGAAGTTTATATCAATGGCTTATCAAGCACCTCATCCTAATCAAAACCATCTGATCAACATGTCCTAGGATGCATCCTTCCTACGATGGACATCAGTATCAAAAATCACCTTAGCTAAAATTAAACTAGAAAGAGATATAGAGAACACTAACTGTTTGTCTTTGATCTTTTCTTATGATTTATCTTATAGACCCATTATGAGGACCTCTCGATGATTTCTATCAAAGAAATTTAGAGAGAAAGGGATGTGGCATCGATCATTATATTTTGTTTGTTGTGCTTGTGGGTATTCTTGTAAAATAATCTTGGTGCATACTTGCTTAGTTGTGTGTAGGAAAGTTGTTTGGAGTAGGTTGTTGACTATTGCATATGGTTTGGTCCAATATATTCTGATGTAGGACCATCTGAATCCATGCAGAATCCTGCACAGACAAAAAAATTGGTTTGGTTTTATTTTGTTTTCTTCTTCTGTGAATAGTTTAACCTAATTATGATAATGGATTATAGAGAGTTGGACTAACATTATTGTCAAAATTATTTTTATTCTAATTTTATTTTAATTATTCTACCAAAGATATTATTGGTATTAATGATTTTATAAAAAGAAAAAGGGATAAAATCAGAAAAAATAACACAAAAAGAATATGTGAATGAACATGGGAAAATGAAGAGAGCTGTGAATTGGAATTAGAAGGTAAAGAGTCCAACAAATATGAACTTGATATGGAGTCAATAAAATAGTGCCTAGAGAATGAGTATGGGTTGCGACATCAGGAAAATACAAAAGGAATGCTTTATGGATGCCAAGCAGGTAACCCGTCTGAAAGAAGTTAAATTCATTTGAATGCATATGCCAACAATGGCATAGCAAAGTGAGGGTGGCTATGAAAGAATGAGGATGGATTATAAGCTTTAGTGCAACTCAAGAGAGTTTAATTTCAGCAATTAGTGTCAGACATATCAGAGTCTACACCACAAAGGGAAGGAGGTCAAAGGGATAAGGAACCACTTGGAAAATAGTAGAGAGATTGCATAGGCCTAGAAGACTTGGAAGATCATGCTAAGAAATTACTTAAAGGTCAAAGCAATACAAATGCCTTTGTATCTTAAGGTAGATTGAAATCAATGAAGAACAGTGAGTATAGAGGTGCGCTGGAATAAGGAGGACCAAATAATTTCCACATAGCAGATAGAGAGGTTAAGGAAAATGATAGTTGATTAGAAAAAGTATGTTGGGAAGATGTAAAGACATAAGGAAAGATGAGGAGAATGAATCACTAAGCTAGAATGGTCACTATATAGATAGCACTTGGTGATAAATAAATTTTTGTTAGTATTGTGAATAAGCCAGTGATAAAAGGTGAAAGCTTGTATAGAGGAGGTGGGTAAAAAGCTAGGAAGGAATCTTAGGCCACACGGGAGTTGGAAATAAAGGTTTTAATATGTTTGTAGATATTTGAATGTGGGTTTCAATATTGGAACATGTGTTATTTTTATGAAATCAAAGATCAATGTATTCGGTTGGCTTTCAAATTGTGATATTTTGCAATTGTAAATTGATTAAAATCAACACAAGTAATTGTTGATTTTGGATTTAATTGATATGGAGTTTGTGTAATCTGAGTTTTGTGTGGAATTGGGTGAGTTGTTGTCTTTGATCTGCATCAAATTGGTATCAGATCTAGAAGACCTTGAGAGTAGAAGGTATGCACCAGGACAAGAGATTTGTGAGAGAAATTTTGTTGTAGATGTGAAATAGAGTTTGTAATTGTTATCCTCTAGCAGAGATAAAGTTGGGTAGAAGGTGTAGAGTTCCTCCACCAAGAGAAGGTGGGTAGAGGAAGCATCTTATAGGATCTTTGTTGGGTAGAGGGTAGTTGTGTGAGAAAGATATGTTGTGTAAAGGCATATTACAATAGATGAAGTGGAATCTTTATGAGAATCAAGGTACGATTGCAGCATGGAACTGTTCCAAAGAAGACAATGTACAGAGACTTAAAGACATCTAGCAAAATATTTCAAACATGGTTCTAATGATTGCTATCTTCTTTTCAAGCGGAGCTTGAATCTTTTCTTTGCCTGAGAGTATGATGTAGGAGCATCTCGATCCATGTGCAATCCTACATGGACAAAAAAATTGGTTTGGTTTTATTTTGTTTTCTTCTTCTTCGAATAGTTTAACCTAATTTTGATAATGGATTGTAGAGAGTTGGACCGACATTATTGTAAATAGTCTTTTTATTCCAATTTTATTTTAATTATTCTACTGAAGATATTATTGGAATTAATGATTTTATAAAAGGAAAAAGGGATAAAATTAGAAAAAATAACACAAGAAGAATATGTGAATGGACATGGGAAAATGAACAAAGAAGGGAATTGGCATTGGAAGATAAAGAGTCCAATGAATATGAACTTGAGATGGAGTCAATAAAACAACGCCTAGAGAAGGAGTATGGGTCATGACATCAAGAAAATTCATAAGGAATGCTTTATGGATGCCAAGCAAGTAACCTGTCTTAAAGAAGTTAAATTCATTTGAATGCATATGCCAACAAGGGTGTAGCAAAGTGAGGGTGGATGTGAAAGAATGAGGAGGGAGTATAAGATTCAATACAACTCAAGAGATTTTAATTTCAGCAATTGGTGTTAGACATATCAGAGCCCGTGCAACAAAGGGAAGGAGGTCGAAGGGCTAAGAAGCCACTTGGAAAAGAGTAAAGAGATTGTGCGGGCCTAGAAGACTTAGCAGATCATGCTAGGAAATGACTTAAATGTCGAAGCAATACAAATTCCTTTGTATCTTAAGGAAAATTGAAATCAATGAGGAATATTGAGTATAGAGGTGTGTTGGAATAAGGAGGACCAAATAATTTCCACTTAGTAGATAGAGAGGTTAAGGCAAATGATAGTTGATTAGCAAAAGTATGTTGGGCAGATGTAAAGACATCAGGCAAGATCAGGAGAACAACTTGCTAAGCCATAATAGTCACTTTGTAGATAGTGCATGGAGATAAAGAAATTTTTATTAGTGTTGTGAATAAGCCAATGATAAAAGCTGAAAGCTAGTATAGAGGAGGCAGGTAAAAAGCTAGGATGGAAGCTTAGGCTGCATGGGAGTTGACAATAAAGGTTTTGATATGATTGTAGATCTTTGAAGGTGGGATTCAATATTGTAATGTGTTATTTTTATGAAATCAAAGATCAATGTATTTAGTTGGCTTTCAAATTGTGATATTGTGCAATTGTAAATTGATTAAAATTAACACAAGTAATTGTTGATTTTGGATTTAATCGATATGGAGTTTGTGTAATCTGAGTTTTGTGTGGAATTAGTTGAGTTGTTGTCTTTGTTCTGCATCATATTATAAGCTTCTAACTTACATTCCAATGAGGTTTTCATATGTCAAGGTGTGAACAAGAACTATCCTATCTGTTTGCAGAGTCAAAGTCCATTACACTAGATACAATGCCATCCTAGTTATCAATACCTTGATGCATCATATCTATGTGTTATATCAAACAATAAGCAACAATGGAAAATCCCAATCCCAATATGTGAGAAAATCATCATCATCATCATGCATTTCTCATCACCATCGCTAATAAATTCTTGGTGGATCATAGACTTGTCGGATCTTTTGAATCAATCATCAAAATCAATGTTCCAATCATCTCATTCTTTTATCTTCTCTGTATGCTAACTTGGTATCATGATAGTCAGCAAAAATATCATTGTTGCGTCCACAAATCAACAACATGCATACATCTTGCATAGATCACAACATATCATAATATGAAGAACATATCAATTGCATTATCATTTAAGTTGTGAATGAATAATATAGATTTGTTATTCTAGGCCTCTTAAATCATTTCATCACATATCATAAACATACATTGCATTATTATATCATGAGCATGAACATCTGCATTATCCATCCATACATCCATATGCATACATCATCATCTCATAAAACTGCATAGAAAATACACAAAAAGAAATGCATCCATATCATTTGCATACACATCACATAAGCATGTCATATCATCCATCCCATGAAATATCATGAAAAGATACTAATAAAGAATATAACATTAAATCCATTCATATCATTACACCACATATCATTTCATCTCATCACATATACCATCACATATTGCATAAGCATAAATGAAAGAAATGCATCCATACATGATAATATATAAGCATGTTACATTATCAACATCAAATGCATCCATACATTCATAAATCATGAAATAAAAGGAACAAATCACACCATATCAAATCTGTATCATATATATATATCAAAAAATCATGACTGTCATAATACAATATCTGAGTCAGTGTATGTATATCAATCAAAAGTACAATATCCATGAGGCTATCAAAAAGGAGCCCATGAATGTATCTCCGTATAAAGAATCAAACAATAATATAAAAAATTCTATACAAGAAAGGTAGCCCTGATAACTGCTCCCCTCACCAGGTTGTCTCTCTGGCTGATCCTCAGCCCTATGATGTGCCCCACTCTGTGAATAATTTGGTTGCCTAATAACCATAGGGACATCCCAATGATAGTGCATGCAATGATAGGTTGCCTCGATCACAGCCTCTTGGTACAATCAAGTAGACATTGTTTGCCCCTATGCTGCAACTATCATGGACTCTAGTTGTTGGTGCCATCTGACCTCTTGTGCTAACTACATATTAGTATTCTAACTAAGCTAACGCTCTTGGTCTCTCTTAGCTATCAAGGCATGAACCTACTACCTTGCCTAGTCTCTATATAGTAATAGCCAAAATCTGCTACCTAGCTTGATCCCTCCCACCTGTAACCACCTAAAACTATTGTTGCAACTGTTGTATCTATACATCATGGAGATATGACCCTAGCGGTGGCCGTTGTGGAGGTTGTTATTGTATTAGTAGTTGTTGAGGAGGCTGTTGATGCACTAGAGGTGCACCTAGGACCTGCCCATCCTACTAATGTTGGCCATTGTGGCCATCCTGTACTCTACCCCGATCCCTGCCCTACCCATCATCTGGCTAACCTTTACCTTTGCCTACACCCCTCCCTCTTAGTCTCCCTTATGGAGGTGCACATGTTCGATCTGTCAATCAAGGAGGTAGAAAAAAACCATGCATCACATGCAGGTGTAGTATGAGCATCTGCATATCCCTGATCATAGGCCCAAGGCCTAACAAACAAACTATCGAAAGCCCTCTACAACCTCATGGGTTGGGATCATATGTCCCCGTGTGGTCTCCCAACCTAACCTAGAAAAGATGGCAATATACTGATCATCAGGCATGTCTTGCCTCTCACCAAACTGTCTAGCAACCCTATCAGGAAGGTATCTCTTAATTTTCATGTGCTCTCAACCCTGCATGTATTAGGTCTATTGAGTGAAGAAAAATTGTTGCACATCATCGTACCAAGCTAGCATGCCATCTGAATACTGTCATGTCATCAATCACTCGATGCTAGTATGGAATACCAAGCTGCCCTATGTGATGTAAGGTGATGGTACCCTTGTATCTCCAAACAACAAGATCATCTAGCTCTACATTAGTTATCTGAATAATAGGTTGAAGCACAACGATGTGCTTCTAGGCCCAAATGTGAAGTAGAGTAACCCCTATTCCAATAGCCCTACCATCACAATATACAAAGTCATGCATAGTGGTAGAAGGAGGCTAGCATCACTATCCCCCATTCATACTGAGTCCTCTTGAACAATATCTTGTGCCAAGCCAGACCCCATTCCAGACTGAATCCCATGCTTTGATGATCTAGAGCAACCAAGCCTAAGATAATCACCATGATGATCAGTTTGAAAGTCGACACTCGACCTCTATACATCTTGAGGTTAATCTGGGAAGTGACCAGGACAATGTCCTCCTCATCAAGTACCTCATGGAATGCATTGTAGCCAACACCAACATTATATATCATGTGCTCACCATGTATCAGAAAATTTAATATCCGCCATACATCTTCCAACATCACTGTCGCCTTGTTAGTAGGTAAGTGGAATGACGAGGTCTTGTTGTGCCATCGCTCACATAGCGCTATCATCATTTTTAAATGTGTCTTTATGACAGGCATGTAAGCAACATACCACAAGCCAATCTCTCCCAAGTGCTCCTGTCGCAACTCATACAAATCTCTAAGTATTGACGAAATTGTGGGCCGGTGCTCATAGGACATCAAAGGTAGGATAACCTCCTACACCCATGAGGTGCACAATGTCAAAATTCAAAAAAAAAAGCTAAGTTTGGAGCTTTTATCCCCCAAAATGATAATAGTGTCACTATTTATGATAGCATTTCTATAATTCAAATTCCAAATAGTAACACTCAAAGCATTTAAATAGTAAATCACAATATACATCACTAAACACATATTCATCACTATTTATCTCTGGCAAACCCTAACTCTAAATTTCAAATCACAAATTGTGTCGCTAAACACATATGTGTCGCTATCTAAAATATGAAAACCTAATTTTAAATTGTGAACTATGTTGCAATTAACATATGCATCGCTATAAATAAAAATAACATCACGTATTCTAAAAATAACATCATTATATAGCGATGTTGCTAAAGATAAAATTTCAAAATACATTAAATGCACCTAAAAGTCAAATTTCAAATCAAGTTTTGAATCACATATCAATGGTCATGTGCCTGGAAGCCTCTAGTACTTGCGAACTCGGTCAAAAATGTGTTGTGGGAGCACTCGTTGTGCCATTTCATTAGAGGGTTAGAGCTCAAAATGCAAGAAATCTTGAAGGTGTGAATGCACAAATAAATTGAAAGTGACCCTTCCTTACCTATTTATGCTTACAAACTAGGGTTTTTTGCCTTAATTTAACCATCAAGCAAGGGTTTTTTCACCATTTTCACCAAATTTTCCAAACTGAAGCTTATTTTGCATTATTTTTTGCATTTTTGGCATGTTTTTTACATCCCAGAGCCTTTCTGGACCCCTGGGGTAGTTTTTTTAATCTTTGTCGAGAAATCAACCCAAAACTCAAAATTTCTACCTGATTTCTCAAGGGGGTAGAGAACCAACTTATTCCTTTCACTGGGGCACTAGTGGGACATATCAAAATCAGAAAATTTTATATTTTTGATTTATGTAGTAGTTTTTCATCCAAGGAGCATCAGTCTTTGAACCAAAGTAGCAAGTACCTCACTTCAAAGACGTGCAAAATGTAGACACTGAAAAATGTCCTAAATGATATCATACACTCAAATCAGATATACTAACATCATTTCATCTTGAAACCCATCCTCTTTTTGCTTAATTAATTAAATCATCTTATCTATTTAATTAATTATATCATTTTCATCTATTAACCTAATTAATTTAATCGAGTTAATTCACCCCCTCTCATGCTAACATTTCATCTCATTAAATTAAATAAATCAAACAATTTAATCTAAATCCCTAAATTTTCTTATTTAATTAAACAACCCTAAGTTATTTAATTAGTCATTCCACCTTACCCCTATTCATTAAATTTTTTTTTTTAATGAATATCACCTAATTCTTCTAAAGTCCCCTAATTGCATAATTAATATTTTTTAATTATCAATTAAATCTAATTCCCCCCACTTGCAAGGGAATATTCCCAAGGAATATTCCTCCCCCTTTTGCATAATTTAATTTAGTTTTAATTAGCTAAATATCCTTTTTCCCTCACCCATGAGAATATTCCAAAGAATATTCTCTCTCACCCATTTGAAAAAGGGGAATATTCCTTTTTCTCAACAAACTTACTTAGCTTCTTGATCAAGTTAATGTGTGACCTCTTGGGAAAGTTGAAAGTGTGTTTTCTTGAAGGAATCTTAACCATTGATTAAATCTCATCTTACATTCTCATCCATTGATGATAATCCATGATCCATACCTCCAATTTCTTCCATCCTTGACTGTTGATTGACCTTTTTTATTTCAACCATTAATTTCTCATTTGCTCTCCTATAAATAGGTCACTATTTGGAGACAAATGGGTTGATCTTTTCAAAAGAAAACTTATGCTATTGGAATCACTCACACTCACACTCATATTTAACACACATTTAGCATATTTTAGTTTAATTACTTGCATTAATTAGCTTTAGCTTCCATTAATGGCTTTTATGACCACATAATGCATCCATTTAGCTTATAGATTAATTAGGGTTTGAATCTTTTAGTTTAGATTTCATCTAGATTAGCTTAGTATTTTCCTATATTCATCATTTTAGCATAAAATCATGTTTAATTAGCTTACATAATTCTCATTTAGTTTAAAATCATGTTTTCATACACATCTCACAATCATTCCATCAGTTTTCTTCAATAAAACTTACTAGAACAAGATCATTTATCCACAAGATTGGGAAAAGGTTGTCATTCAAATGGATTAGAGTAGGCATTTTAAAGATTTCATAGTTTTGTGTGCTTAATTTTGATAAATGTTTAGTTTAATTTTCATTTGAATGATCTTGTTGAGATTTGATGTTAGTGGCTTTGTTATTCTT